>JAQIWG010000188.1:0-41560 GCA_034695025.1 Chamaedrilus cognettii | reverse complement strand
TACTGCTATGTGTGCATACTGCTATGTGTGCATACTGCTATGTGTGCATACTGCTATGTGTGCATACTGCTATGTGTGCATACTGCTATGTGTTCATACTGCTATGTGTGCATACTGCTATGTGTGCATACTGCTATGTGTTTATACTGCTATGTGTTCATACGGCTATGTGTTCATTTTTCAGCTGCCGAGCATGCGCTAAAGCCTTATACAGTTGGAGATCTCAACAGTTTGATGAACGGAGCCATTCGTCAGAAGCTCGGAATTATTCCGAGCAATGTCACATGGGGAGGTACGTTGTGAAAATACGCACAACTTAAGCAAGATTTCTGATATTCGCCTTAATCATGTTGCCGCACTTCGCTGAGAAAGTTTAAAAAGCAGGATAGTCGATTTTGTAACGTAAAAAGTTCCTTTCACTTCTGTTGTTATAAAGTTGCGCACGCTTCGCTTTAATTCATGCGCTGAAGTGTCGTATGAGAAATTCAAAATGCTTGCTTTGACTTCTACATTAGTGAGAAGTCTTTCGTTAATTGTGAATTGTTGCAGTGCTGCTGAAGCCGTGCTGTTGAACAACATTCAGTCAGTGGCTACTGGGCAGGCCTAATGGTTTCGGTGGAATCACCCCAGCAGGTCGGGGAGCAAAGCATTGACCTGCAGCCCAGAGCTCCCCGGGCGAGTCGTAAAAGGCGACTAAAAAGGGGGGAGCGGTTCTCCGCTTGATAAAGCCGAGGCCGAGGCGCAGAACCGGACCGTAATGGTCTTCGTTACTACACGCGGTCCTTAAACTCCGAACACCACCAAACACCACTAATGGTTTCGGTGAGCAGCACGTCAAGGCTCTTTCGACGTCATCTTTGCATCCTTGTTGATCCAGGAGTCAATCTAAATGAAACCCACATCCCGAATAGTTTTCTGACTCAGTAATGTTGCAAATCATTGAAAAATTATGTTATGAAATCATATCCAATTTTATTATGTCAAATATAAGACGTTGACTAAGTTTTAAAATGCTCAGTGTAGCGCGACGCGATGCTTGGAGTGTTTTGATAAAAAAATATCAGTTTTTTTTTTTATTTAGTTGGATTTTTAGCAGTGAAATGTAGTTTTAAATCAGCTGACATTTCATAAACAGCGCATTACGGCCATGTGTTTGATGCCTTGTTTAATTTTGACAACGCCGTGTATGTACAGCCAGCGTAGCGTAGTACGCCTAAAACAAGTTCGTTTTTTTTGTACGCTAAATTCGAAATGGAACCTAACCCTAACCACTTTGAATAGCACTGCTGTAAGCTACTCCTCTTTTCAAAGGCTCATGGGAAAAAAGATCTGTCTTAAGAAGGTGGTGTAGCGCTATGCCGATTTCATCAGGCCTAAAATAAACTCTCTGTACTGCATTTGGATATTTGCAACAGCGATCAGTACGGTTTAAATTGTTCATTGCTGGATAGTAAGTAGGGCGGTACTACGGTACTAGAATGCCGTTCTAGAATTAAATGCTTGCAGACATTTGCGGCAGACTACAGATTTCTGTTTCTCCGATTTAGCATGTCGTGTTAATTTTTTAACCTGAAATGTTCTAATACCCCGCATCACGATTGTCCTTTTGATTTAAATATTTTCTGTTTCAACTTTCACGTTTTTCACAACTTTCAAGTTTTGAAAAGATGCATAAATTACTGCGTTATTTCAGGTCAGTCTTCAATGGTCTTTAGCGCTCTGTCGGAAGACTTCATGAAGCCTGTGGTGGATGTTGGTAGGTTGGACATTTTACTTATTTAGTTAAAACATTGATTGTGGTGTCCAGTGCTGTTGGTACGGGGGGCCCCTGTCTCTAAGCCCCTTTGTTACCTGGGTAGGCAGCCCTTTCGTTGTTGTCGCCCAAAAAATGCACCGGGGGGCTGTCAAAAGGCCCCCTTGTTACTTTTGTCAGGGGGGCCCGGGCCCTTCGTATTATGGAAAATGAACAAGCACTGTTATAAATGGGCTCAAAAACTTCCGTCAACAGTCTCAACACCCCCCCCCGAGGATTATTTTAGGAGGACTAGTACGCCTAACACGATTTTTTTTTTCATTGCGCATATTTAGAAACGGGTAGGTCTAGCGTTATGCGTAAAAATGAATGAAAAAACAAAAAACAATGGCGCCATAAAAAATGAATGGTGCAGGCCTACGCTCAGAAGTTCTTATGGGTGCGAAGCAAAGTCGGCGTATCAGTGGTCCTGTGGGCTTAGCTTATAGGCTACTCCTTATTTCGATGGCGCAGGCGTAAGACGACGCGACTTTCTGTAGAAGGAGGCGTGACGCTACGCCGGTTGTTTCATCAGGGCTAAAATTAACTCCCCCCCCCCCGCCCCCCTGATTGTGACTTCTGTTACGGCCCACCTTGTTACATAGGTTGTTACAAATGCTGTGATGGCTACTGCACTTACGGTATCAACTCCTTCATGATATTATATTCCTCCTGGTTTTATTTCAATATGGCAGAGGTTATAATAGTACTTTAATAATAACTTAACACTTAATAACTTAAGAATAACTTATAACTTAATAATTATTTAAACTTGCGCTGCGTTGTTTGCGATCAGAGCTTTTTGTGTGAAATAATAAAGGCGTGGAAATGATAATTATGATTTTTGCTTCGTTGCTGGATTTATTAATTTTAGGCCCAGTTATAGACAAATGAATTTGTTTTAATATTGCTTGTCTATAGCAACAGTTATATGATTGTAGCTTAAGTTTGATTTCTTTTTATGTTATCGGTTTATTTCTGTCTTCTGACGAATAAGCACACATATACTTGAGTGTTAGCTCTGCAGGCCGCGAAACAAAGAATTGGTCTGCAGCCCAGAGCTCCTCGGGATTGTCGTAAAAGGCGACTAAAGATAAGGGGGATCGGTTCTGTGCCGGCTCACTTGCACAGAACCGGACTGTATATAACCCGTGTGTGCTACATACGGTCCATAAACTACAAAAAGCAAAAACGAAACGCTTAAATGTGACGTGAATACATGCGTGAGCCTAACTTAGTCTACCTGTCAATGCAATTATATTTCTGTGCATGCGATTGTTTCCGATCTATGTATGTATCGTATATTGCGCTTGTAATGCACAAAAAATGTATCATACGAGCGAAATTAAAAAAACATGGTTGGATTGAATCTTTGGTGCAGAGAACGTGCAGCAGACAAAAAATTAGTCACGATTCCTGCTTATTCGTAACTTTGTTGATATTGTTTTTAACTGATCGTTTCTTTGTCATAGCTTCAAGTATAGGAGGCTAGTAGACAATGCTAAGGTTGTTGACTGTGCGTGTGTTTAGTCGATGATCTGCTGATGAACACGGTGATCGATGTCGTCGTCTACAGCGGTCAACTCGATCTCATTGTCGACACGCTCGGTCTGCTTTCTTCTCTTCTTCTTATTTCGTAAACTTTAACTTAACTCTAAAGTCCTAAACTAACCCAAAACTAAGCTTAGGGTGGATTCTATAGACGTTCCTTTACGCCCGGCTAAGCAGAGTTCTTGCTAGGGAACGCAATTTAATGGTAGCCCTTCACTGCCATTTGAAGAAACGCGCAATATGTTTATAAAAAAAAAAATAATAATAATAATCTTCACAAGAAATGATGTTAATTTGAATGCAGTGACAACATAAATTATTTTGCTCAAAATGCTATGACGTCACGATACTTTAATGATGTGGTATATTATTTTAAATGGACTAATCAAAAAGCTACTTTGAATGGCAGTTAGTGGCTGCTGTTAAATTGTCTCATAAGCTAAGGTAAAGGTAAAGGTGGGAACAAAGGAACGACTATAGAATCCACTCTTAATCCCTAATCACTGACCCCTAACATCAGAATTCCCATGTTAGGGTGTCTTTCGTGATTGCTCAATATTGATACAGGCCAAAAGGTTTTTCAGGAAATCAGCAAGCCGCTTTAAGATAGGATTATAGAAACCGAAGTCTACTAATTACTGTACTAAATTTCACAAATATGGAGCAATATATTCAATTCGTAGCAGTGCGTGATGTTCAAGATTTAAATTTAATTTATAGACAGAGTTCATTTTAGCCATTATGAAACTAGAGTAGCGTTACGCATCCTTCTCATAAAGCAGGTGTGATGTTACTCCTAAGCCTTTGAAAACAGGCGTAGCTAGAGGCGATGAGATCGCTCGACGGGGGGGGGTGCTGACAGAAATTTTCTAAGCCTTTCGATCTTAACAGTCATTGTCTCCTTTTAATCACTGTAACTATGACTACTCATCAAGTTAGGCCTAACTATGCCGAATAGATTTACACCTGTATCATTCATTTTTACCTGTTCCATTTTACCCTCTGCCTATTCGTTTCTAAATAGGCGCTATGATTTTAAAAAACCTTGTTTTAGGCAGACTACGCCTCCTAAAATAAACCCTGTTTATAGACATCGTGTGTGCCTTGTGTTGTTGAAGCCCCCTGTAAGCCGGGGAACTGAGAATTAGCCTGCAGCCCAGAGCTCCCGGGCGAGTCGTAAAAGGCGACTAAAGAAGGGGGAGCGGTTCTGTGCGGGCTTCCTTGCATAGAACCGGACTGTATATAGAGCCCTGTGTGCTACACACAGTCCCTAAAATACAAAAATTAAGACATTGTGTTGTTGCTCGCGGCAGGTACGGAGCGTTGGGTGCAGAAGCTGCGATGGACTGACCTGCCATGTTACAACAACGCGACGCGTCACGAGTTCTTCTCCCCCGCCGACCTAACAAACGTCGGCGGCTTTGTGAAGACCTGCAAACATTTCTCCTTCTACTGGGTCCTTGACGCCGGACACATGGTCTGTGATTGTTGTTCTGGTTGTTTATAGACGCGCTCATAACATGAACCCTACGTGTCGTATACCTGAATCTTGACATCGAATTTGTTTGAGAGCGATGCCAAAGGGGGATTTCCACCCACCGCTCGCCGCTGGCAGCTGATTTCGCTTCCAACGACACCAGACCCGTTTATAGTCCCGCTCTGGTTAGAAGACTTTTGCAAACCGAAAAATTGAATTTTCTGTATAGCTACATGTAGGCTAGTACACGAGGCTCGAACCCGAACCTCTAGCATGGCAGTCCAGTGATGATACCACTAGATCACACAGGCTTGTCATCACACGGTCCGTCACCTCTCCACTCTTCTTATTCCACTCCTCTGTTCAGGACTACTCCTTTATTTCTACTCTCCTTTCTACTATTTGTTTCTATTGTTTGGTTTTTACTCTTCTGCAATGATACTCCTTTGTTTCTACTTTTGTTTCTATTTTTTTTCCGCTCGTTTGTTTTTGTTTCTGCTCTTTTGGTTGTACTCTGCTGCTTATACTCTTTCATTAATACTATTTAGTTTGTACTCTTCTGCTCAAAGTACGCCTTGATTCCACTTTGGTTTCTATTCTTTGGTTTCTCCTCATCTGCTATAAATTATTCTCTTTTCATTCTACTCTTTTAATTCTACCTTGGTATCTGAACTTATATACTCTTTTGCTTCTATTATTTTGTGTCTGCTCTTTTGTTTCTTCTCTTCTTCTTATATTCCTCTATTGCTGCTGTTCTATACTACTGTTTGCTGATACTCCTTTCAAAAGTTTCACTGCCTATGGGCCTCCACGGTGCTTAATCCGGCACTGCTCCTTTGCTACTTTACATATTTGCATATTTGCTGAAGCAACCTTGAGCTTGCAATCTGCAGCGTATTTCCAAATAAGGAAGTCACTAAACATATGGCTGTAACTCAATGAAATGCTAGTCGTTTTGCACAATTTTCTCCGTGCCACGAATACTTTTTAGCCCAATTTATATGACACTAGAATAGAGCCCGTACATTCGTACGGGACTCTGGCAGTTTTTATTACGTATTGTTATCAGCATACACAGTAGATATCGTATATACTACTGTGTATATATATATATATGTACATAAATATATATATATACATATATATATATATATAGACTTCTATGCCGATTCCGTATTATGCGTTCATATCCATTATTATTAGAATTTAGCGTCAAAAGCATATTTACTCTTTGAATAAAGTCAGGAATAGGAGTGGGGGACCGACAGTAAGGACAAAGGCCCTTTCCCTGCAAATTAATTAGAAAATATGCATTTTTCAGTAATAGGGCACTTAATTTTTGTAACAGTCAAAAATAAAATTTCGCTGGTTCAATTTCGAATTTTGAGAAAGTGATATATGCACATTTTGGGGGAAAAACGCAAAAATTAAGAATGACTCAAAAAGCCACTAAATAATTGGAGTGCACATTGAGATATACAGTGGCTATACACTTCCGGTTCCGGGTTTTATTATAAATAATGCTGTGCTGGATAACGACAGCATACCAATCATTGGATCACGTTTGTTGTTGTCATAAAAAAATACTCAAAAATTGCGATCAGCTGGAAGTGTCTAGCCACGAGGCCTAACTTTTACTCAACTTCCGGTGATCCATAGTTTTACATCAAGCTGCATAGCATCAGAGCTTCTGTAGTGATTATATACGAACTCAATGGGTAGAACGGTGCTATTCTTAGCGCAATAGCAGCCGTCGATCATGAGCGTGCTCAGCAGCATCAAGGGAACCATCGTCAACGTGAAGCAGGACATCGCTGAGAGGTAATTACTAATAATTAGTCTAATGGCCTGACGGAGGCTTGCGTTTTGTTAATTTGTGTGTCTGTATTGCGATTCATCAATGTCGCTAGTTTTCTTATACGCCGAAGATTTGTGCTATTGTATGCACTCAGAGCTATTTGGTCTATAGTTGTCAATTGTTTGTGCTTTCAGTTTGAATAGGTTGACAGTTGGTCCAGTGGCTCAAGGGAAGTCTGTTGAGACAGTCACCGACGGCAGTGCCAGTGCAGACCTCTTGCACAGGTATATGCAAAATATAGCGGTATTAGAGCATTATCCTTGTAAGCAGATGAATATCTGAATAAAAAAGTAAATGATGCGATTAATTTGGATCATCAAGCAAGCAACGTTAGATCATTATTTAGAAATTGTTGATATTGTGTTTACTAGTATGATATACACATGCGAATGCATTCTGTTTGATCTAGATACACAGACTGTTGGAAACAGATTCATCAGAATTCAGAGGACCTTGCTCTACGAGCTCAGGCAGGGAACACTTGTTTATCAGCCGATAAAGAAAACTCTAATGCCTTTTTATGCAACGTTATTTTATGGTAAAGAAAAAATCGTATTGTATTTTTTAAATACTCATATGCTTTATGGCGTAGTACCATAGTAGTAGTTTATTAGTCTATTGGTTTAAATAAATACGATTTGATCTGCCAGGCTGATAAACTACAATTTTATCAGGTAAATATATACGACTGTATATCCTGCATTATACATCAATGCTATACGACTATTGCCTGTGTTTGTTATATCGTTACATGATTAATTGACCTCTCTGCATACATGAAACATTTGATGTGTTGTAGGGTGTCGACACTCTGGTTTCCAATGTACATCGGAAGTTTGATCGACAGAATGAGGCGATGAATCACTTTCTGTCGGAGCTCTCTTCAGTCACTCAGCTCGTCAATGCCATTACTACCGTCAACGACCGATTAGGTTACTCTCACTTTTTTTACTAGATTGCTGACACACGGAGAAGCGGACGTAATGCGTAATTTATGATAGTGACTTGTAGTCTTGCATGATGTCTTGCCTTTCACAAGTTCTTAGTGTTTTAGACATGTAATCCAACATTGTATCAGTTACTGTTAATGTCGTTGACTTCGCAGACCTCTCTGTTATAAGTTTTACATTCAGTGGGAAGGCATTACATAAATGACTGGGTTTTAGTTTGCAATTGAAACTGGGATAAATGACAAGTAAATTCTCATTTATTTCTAGATTCAATAAATGCGCATTGGATATTTGCTTTGCTTCGTGGATACTGGATACTCAAGCGACATTTAAAATTTGTTTTACATAACTCAATGATAATTATTTCAATTCATATTCATTAATACATTTTGTTGGCATCAGTTTCTCAATAATAATAAAATAATGCAATGTTTAATTAGTATTTAAAAATTATACAAAAGGTGTATTACTGGCTATGAATATAATTAGATAAATTGAGCATCATACTAATTTTTATTAAAAGGTTGCCAAATGTTGCAAGTGAATCTTGATATTCTTACACTATCATGTATTATACAACGCTGGTTGCTGCAGGCATGCTGGACCGGGGGTGCACACAGCTGGAGCTGCTGCTCATGGAGCTGGAAGACGCGTGCGAGGAGCAGGAGCAGCGTGCGCGCAGCACCTACCACGAGGCTCAGCTGCGCCTCTACCGCCAGCGCAGGAGCAGGGACCTCGAACTCACCAAGGGTAGTCATGCCGCTTCCTCTCAACAGTCATTATAATTATCGTAGGTTTAAGGTTTGTGTCGGTGTTCAGTGATGTCTTTGACTTGATGGAGCTTTGAAGAAGTTTGAATATTATCATTTTTATCTGCTAGATGGCCAGGGAGAAATCTTGTAATCAAATCTGAATCATTTTTTCATGATGCGTTCATTTCGTTATTGGTAATGCTGGCTGTTGTAGTTTTGAGTACATTATGACGTGATAATGGTTTTAAAATTAAATTATGATACGATAGAAGAGTAAGAATGAGATACCATGTATATTGTATCTCTTCCTAACCTGTGATGTCTTGTATTGCATGCAGCTAAGCTGGCGGTCGAGCACGGTCAGCAGGTGAAGAGGCTTGAGGCCCACATGAGCTCCATTCTGGCCGAGCGACAGAAAGTGTTTGATGCGGCGCACAACGAGCAGATGGAGCACTACAAGAAATCAGGGCAACTCAACAATGGTACGCTTTGTTTTTGTGCAACCAATGCTGCTTGTTTTTCTGTTCGATTAATTGGGAGAGCTACAAGTATTAGAGTGGATTCTATAAGTTGTCCCTTTGTTCCCACCTTTACCTTTACCTTATATTAGGAGACAATTTAACAGTAGCTCATAACAGCCATTCAAAGTAGCTTTTTGTTTAGTCCATTTAAAATAATATACTATGTAATTAAAGTATTGTGACGTCATTGATTTTAAGCAAAATAATTTATGTTGTCACTGCATTCAAATTAACGTCATTTCTTGTGGAGACTATTTTTTCTTTTTTTAAATTTATAAACATATTGCGCGTTTTTTCAAATGGCGGCGAAGGACTGCCGTTAAATTCCGTTCCTTAGCAAGAGCTTTGCTTAGTCGGGCGTAAAGGTACGTCTATCGAATCCACCTTTTACGTTGATGCGTGAAACGCATGTAAGCGGACAGGCTGAAGTTCCATATTGTGGATGCACTAAATTACATCGACGACAATGTGGACACGATAGATCACATAATGTGGACACGATAGATCACAGAATGTGGACACGATACATTACTTAATGTGGACAGGCTAAATCACGCTGCTCCATGTCATCTGTTGACGACCTAAGATTTATTTTTATTCTATTTTATTTATTATGTGATGCAATTATGATTATTATTACTAGTGTTTTTTAGTGTCCAAGTGCTTTATTCTACAAATTTTGAAGGCTTTTTTTATTGTATAAAAATCACTTTATGTTTAGAATATTTACAAGGTTTGCAAAGGTTTTGCTTTTTTTCTCAGTTTCTTTCTTAAAATAGCATCAGACTGATTATCTTGTTTCTCATTTCAGTAGTGTTTATTCTGGTTGATGGACATGTTTGACCATGCTTGGTGTTCGTTGCACTGTGGCAGCTCGTCATCCTCCAGTGATAACCGGCGGATTTGAGCCGAATCTGGCCGACATCGTTGTGGAGGATGACGTCGGAGACCTGGAGAAGTTTCTAGAGGATACCACACACCTCGACGCTACTGGTGGTTATATGGCAATAATAGAAATGTAACAATCAGATTTATATTCTAAAACGTTGCTAGTTATATTTAAATTTGCATGTCTAAGATTTTTTTTTTAGACAACTTTGAGGTAGTTTTCTGTATAAATATTGCAATTGCAATACAGCTGGCATGTGCATGAGCTCAAAATGAACATCAGTGTGCATGAGTTCACTCACTGCATTGTTCATTCAATCCAAATAAGTTCTACAGGAGAGATAATAAAAAAAGGTGCTGTAACTTCATTTAAATTCTTTAGTCACGTGGAATGGCCTTAAGAAGGCCCACTTGCAAATAATAAAGGTTTTTTATGCGATTTACATTTTATATCTCATTTCATTAAGCAGTTTCTGTAAAACAGCGGACTTTAATCAAAGTTTGTCTGTGCGATGTTCTTGAAGGGGACATCACTCAAACAGCCACTGCCCAGCAAGGACGCAACCGTGCCATCCCCTCACTCGCTAACTGCTCAGAAGCGGCATCAGCGTTCTGTGACGTCACCACTCACTCCTGTGACGTCACCACTTGCGTGACTGAAACCACAGAGTCTGCAGTGAGCCTCGCCCGTGAAGCACAGTCCATTGAGTCTGTGGGCAGAGCTGCGGCGAATCGTCCCGATACAAAACCAAGCGAGAATGAGTTTACTGATGAGTCTGCTGCAGATATATTTTCAGTTGAACATGCTTCAATAGTGGCTACTTGTGATTCAGATTTCAAACCGGCTTCTGATTTATTGCCGTGACATTCTTGATGAAATTAGCACTGATAACAAGGATTAAGCTTAGTAGGCGTAGTGCACAAAAAATAGGTTTCTTGTTGCTTGTATGGACGCCGCAGCGTGGCATTATGCATTAAAATCACTTTATGCCGCAGGCTAACGCGGTTTCTGAAAGCTTGAGAATAGCATTACGCCTTTTTTAGAAGGAGCAGACGCTACACTACTATTTTATTAAGGCCAAACCGAACCCTGGTGATAACTGTCAAGTTTCTTAAACTAACACAGTACATTAGTGCCTTAGAACTAGCAGTGTGTGTCTTCAGAAATCTGCATTGTGTGTAGCTGTGAGGTCTATGTTAAGATCATTTGTCCTACGCATAATTCTATCTGCATGACTAGTATTTTTTCGCATGATTCTCGCTGAAGGTTTCACCTGGCCATAACCAGATTCCTGAACAAAGTTTAGCTGCATGAAAGTGACATTATTGTAATTTTTTTAATATCGCTTCCAATGTATACTCTGTGGTAAAAAAAACTGTTATATATTATGTACCTTGCAGACCAATAATTGATGAGATCTTAGAATTTGTTTTGTTTTTATCAACATGACTAGTCGACTTCAAAGTAAATTTTTGTTGCAAATATTTTTTGTGAATTTTAAGCAGTTGAAGACCACAGGTCTCCTGTTTCTTGTTCTATATCAATGATGTGGATGAATGAAGAGATGAGTGTTGGTGCTTAAATTCTCAGATAATTTATAACGTGCCAGTAATACTCCTTTACTCCATAGTGTTGTAGAAATTTGGTTTACACTGTTTTCGCTTGGTATGACTGCACATTGGTTCGTTTTCAAAAGGATCGCAGATTATTTACCAAGCAATGTAACATTCAAAATCCTATAGTGATTCTATATGTGCAATTTTTGTTCTGAATTCTGTATTTTTCTTGCTGTCACAGATCTATCCGTTCATTATATAAGAAATGTTATTAATTAATTCTCGCATCTCAAAGGGCAAATTGTTACTGTTGTCATCATAGATTGTATTTTCTTTATGTTAAAGCTCAGACCAAATAGTAAATCATTTACTATTTGCTATTTTCTGAGTTCGGTTTAGGGCTCAAGAAACCGGCGTAACGCTACGCCTCCTTCTGATAAAAAATAGGCATGGACAATGCCTATGAGCCTTCTAAAACAGGCGTAGCCTGCATCTTTGATGCGAACTCTCGACGGGGCAGTGGGGGGTAGGGGTGCGGACAGAAATTTTCAGTTCCATTCTTATCAGCCGTTGTCTATTTTAGCCTACGTCTATGGCCTATTGTTACCGTATAGAGTCTTTCCGACATAAGCTGTAACATAACTTGACCGAGAAATCGACAAAAATTACTATCCTTACTGTCTTACAAACCAAAGGCTTTAGCCACCGCATCTCAAAAAAGGCCTCGCTTGGCAATTTTTTGCCGTAGCTCTACCGCTTTCTAATTTGGCGTACCATTTGAAAAACCCTTGTTTTAGGCGTACCACGCCTCCTAAACTTATTCCTGGCTATTTGGCCTGAGTTCACAGTCAACAGCCTTCAATTTTTTTGTTAATATTATGATTCGGATGTCAAAAACTATTGTTTAAATTCATGAAACTGAAACGTTGGAAAAAGCTATCGTTGTTGTACAGTATAGTTTCAATATTAATATACCAATATTTTAATGAATAAGTATAAGCTAAATCTTATCCACTAACAGCACTCAGATTCTAGGTTTTCTATTGAATTGAGGGCATCGAATCGTGCTTCGTGCCAATCTGTAACAAGCACCACGCGAAGGAGTTGTTATTGTAAATGACGTGAAAACGATAGGCTGACGAGTGCAAAGTAGCCTTACCATTCGTTGAGCCTAACATGGAAATAAATGTGCCCCTGTCGCCATTAATACATTGTTGGCTAGGGACGGTTCCAATATTTCACAAGCTTCCAAACAGACGAGGGTTAAACTTTGCTATGCATTTCTATTGGTCCCTTTTAAGCTTCGCATCATGTGATCATTGGTCTGATTAATCATCAATGCGTACTTTTCCATTCACAAAGTAGGCCACAAAGCGTAGGCCTTAGGCCTACAAGTTCAGAAGTAAACAATTAATTCTTTTTTAGTTGGATGGCTACTTATTTCAATATTTAAAATCAAATCCTCCTAATGTTCGGGTGCGCGTACAGTTTTATAGTCGAGAAGATGAGGATTCATCACCGAGTCGCAATTTTCCTGGCGCTCTCCGTGGGGGTCGCCTGGGTCCTCCGCGTGATATCCTCGTACAGGCTGCTAGGATCCAGTAGTCCCGGTCTCAACCCGGTCATACTTTGTGAGTTGAACCAATGTTGAGATAAGCTCAAATATTATTATGTAACTGCATATCGAACTTATACTGTGAATTCGAAATTATGGACCTTTCTTCTGCACTTCCAATGCAGTTTTACTGAGCATTCTGACTTCTCATTTACAGCTATAATTTTCAATGAAGTGTAGCGTGCTAGTTGTTAAATTATTTGATATCTGCTGTGCAGTTCCAGGCGACGGAGGCAGTCAGTTTGAGGCTCAGCTCGACAAGCCCGCCGTGCTGCACGCCTGGTGCAAGCAGAAGACCGACTGGCTGCCGCTCTGGCTCGATCTCGAGTTTCTGCTTCCAGGGGCGACAGCCTGCTTCGTCGACAATATGAAGTGTGTGCTAATTGCTGGCTGCTCTATGAACTATTGAACGTGGGTCTCTAATGAATTCATTAGATAATTATAGCAAAGGCCTCTGCAAGAAAAAATTTCCAAGAGTTTAAAAAAATACGGCAGGATTGCCAAAGCTGCCATATTTACGCACGAAAAATGCGGCAAATATCTGAAAATAGGCTATGCTTTAAAAACAGCATTTTATTACGGTCATGCAAACTGCTTCAAAGACCTTGCACTGTCAGATTTCTTTGTTTCACTTATCTCATTGTTAGTATCAACCGATGCATTAAAGTGGAGCTTGAACAGCATCTTCGTGTTTGTGTCAGTGAGATTGGACAATCAACCGGTGTCACTGATAATTTCTTTAAAATTCTAATTTGATATGTTTATGAGGAAAACATTATATGATATGTTTGGAACGTATCATGGTTGGAGTAAATATCTCGCAATGATATGAACATAATTTATAGCCTATACGGTGAATATTATGCACCGATAGAAAGAATATGTGAGCTTACTGTTGTTCTTGTGTAGATTGCGATACGATGCGACGACTCACACGACATCCAACCAGCCGGGGGTTAGCACTAGAATCCCTGGGTTTGGCAACACGAGCAGTGTGGAATATATGGATACGAGCAGAAACATGTTGAGTGAGCTCAATGTGTACACGCTACAGTACGACTAATTGTTTATGAGGCATTCAGTAGTCTGCTGCCATGCATTTAGATACACGTATTTATAATTATAATTAGGTACGCAATTATGTATCTAGTATGTTTATATTAAAGTGGAAATTTATCATTGTTATGATTGAACCATTTCATATCCATCCATCTCTATCTATCCATATCCATCCATCCATATTTGTCTATCTAGTCATATCCATCCATCTCTATCTATCTATCCACAACCATCCATCCATCTGTCTATCCATATCCATCCATCTCTATCTATTCACAACCATCCATCCATCTGTCTATCCATATCCATCCATCTCTATCTATCTATCCACAACCATCCATCCATCTGTCTATCCATATCCATCCATCTCCGTCTATCTATTCATATCCATCCATTTCTGTCTTTCCATATTCATCCATCCATCTCTATCTAGCCATATTCATCCATCCATATCCATTCCTCATATTAAAACTAGCGCGATTTGACATCTCATTTGAGATTGATCAGCATGTGTACCAATATACATTCAAGGAGTATAATTTGTGCTATCGCTGAGCAATTGATCTTTTGTTACAATAAATAAGTCAGCATTATTTGCAATTTGTTGTATAATTTTTCATTGCACCTACAATAGATCTGCAAAGCAATAGTTTTATAAGTAATGATAATGAAATTGCTTACATTGCTTTTGTAGCGAGCTACTACGCCAATCTAGTGGACCACCTGGTGAGCACTCTGGGATACGTGCGTGGGGTCAGCATTAGAGGAGCTCCCTACGACTTCCGCAAGGCTCCAAGTACGTAGATTCATCTTTTTCATTATTTATCTAGTCTTCATTGTTAGGAATTTTTATTAATTATATTTAGCATGCAGTTTACACGTTGTTTATTTATTAGGAAATGTGTTTGATGTTGCTATATTAGAAGAACGTGGTTCTAAAAAACAGTACAATAAATTGATCTACATATTTATGATTGGTTGTTGAACTCAGTTTCTTGCAATGCCAATGTTGATACATTTATTAATGAAAAGTACTGGTACGGTAAAACATGAAATTTTTGCTGCATGTTATTTTGGCAGTTTTGTCTCACAGAAAAATTTAGTTTGCATATAATTTTCAAGTTTGTGGGGATTGCTCAATATTATGGTAGCTCAATATTATGGTAGCTCAATATTATGGTAGCTCAATATTATGGTAGCTCAATATTATGGTGGCTCAATATTATGGTGGCTCCTGCAGCTTTATTTTCGCGCATGCCATGTTCCCAACTTTTCCCTATTAGCGAAATTCACAAAAGTTAGATGCATACGAAAATTCAATGTTTTGCAGTATTTATTATATTCTTGTCGAATGAATGTGAAGTATGGATCGCTGCTGGTGTACAGACGAGATGGGTGACTACATAAAGTCTGTGATCGGCCTCGTAGAGGAGACATACGCGGCGAACGGTGAGCGACGTGTGGTATTGCTGGGTCACAGTCTGGGCACGCTCTACGTACTCTTCATTCTCAAGCAGCAGTCGCAGGCCTGGAAGGACAAACACATCCACGCCTTCGTCTCCATTGGTGGCCCGTACGGTGGCGCCGTCAAGATTATGAAGATGTTTACTTCGGGTCAGCATCTATTGCTATATTGCAATATTTAGAAGCTTTCTTTTACGCATATGTTTAAGATTAATTATTTGTAATACTGATTTTTTTATGTTTTCTGTTTGCTGCATGAGATTATGCAGAGGTTAAAATCTGATCTGTGTGGTTGATTAAATATATCTATTGACTAAATAATAATACAGCTCACGAAGTGACATCAGTAGGATGACATCCGATGACGAGTTTGTATGTTCCCTTATAAAATGACATGGGTGAAATGGCAATTGTATTTTTGAACACAGGTAATTTAATTTTTAGCGCAGATAATTGAAATTCTAGTTCAGTAGCAGACAATACTGGCAGACAGCAGACAATACGTGATTTGTAGTGATATCTCTTTAGTGATGCTCACGTTTGGCTCAATAAAATATCAGCTGATGTCGTGTAGCCTTGAATCAGATCATTACGCCTGTTGATTGGCTGCAGGTTACGATCTGAACATCATTGGATTGGACGAGGTGACGATACGTGAGGAGCAGCGGTCCAATCCGAGCTCGGCGTGGATGCTGCCCTACGATACGTTCTGGCGCCCGGACGAAGTCCTCATCTCAGCGCCGACGGGAAACTACAGCGTCGGCAACTACGCGCAGTTCTTTGAGGACATCAACGATCCCAACGGACTTCTTATGCGCCGGGACACAGAGCCCCTTCTCAAGGTCGCTACAACTTAGTACTTGCTTCAGTTTATTCTTTGCGTTTCGTCTTTCATAAAATTATGACTGTGTAAATCTTTATTATGAGTGGCTAGAAATGAATTCTTTATTAGTAATGAGTGCAAATCAAATGGTAAGTTTGACACTTTCGTTCAAAAGCTGTTTCTTAGTTAGTTAGTAATTTTTTAGTTATTTAATTAATTTAATAATGTACTATTATAGCTACATCGTTGCAATGTATTTGTATTGTGTAATTGTGCATTATTTGCATTGTGGAATTTTAAGTTATTATTCGTATTTCATGATTGATGTTTCAGTGCCAGCTTTATTTTTGAACTGCAATTTTTCAGCGGCAGTTTAATTTCTAAGTCGTTTGACAAAGTTCTTTGCACAGTTGGTTTTTTATCATTTTTTATTGTGATGTATCTAACTTAAATTGTTCATGAAGTTATTATACAGCTGAAGTTCCACGCTTACCAATCATGTAGTTTATTTATATTTGTTTAATTTTCATTGATTTATGTTTTGCTCTTGTGGCGAATAAAAGATTTATATAGTTTGTTATGCTAACACCGTATCCCCACTGCTCAGGATCTCAAGGCGCCAGGCGTAGAGGTACATTGCCTGTATGGCGAGGGCGTCCCCACCCCCGAGTCGTACGTCTACACCCCCGTCAGGGTCGGGACCTCCGCGTGGTACGACTGGCAGCCCCACACCACGGTCAACGGGGACGGGGACGGGTCGGTAAACCGGCGGAGTCTGCTGGCGTGTCAACGCTGGAGTGGAGAGCAGAAATTCCCTGTTCACCTTAAGGGGTTTCCCAAGGCCGAACACCTGAAGATGATTCGCAGTGATGAGCTTATCAGTCACGTCACGAAAGTGTTGCAGGCGTGATATCACTAACGTGACAAAGTTTGAGAATTTAGCATTTTTTTAAGTTTATAGTAGATCACTGTGGAGTTTCTGAAATGTGTTATGGTGCCATGATATGCATTTACATGAATATGGCTTGTGCTTGGAGTAGAGTTCTCGTGTAAAATGTTCCTAAAGTTTCCATGTAAAAGTGCCTAGCTTGTGAAAACTGTTAAGCGGGTGCACATTTTTTAGAGCTGTATTTGAATTTGAAGTTTTTAATAGGCCTATTTATATAGGCCTCCATTTGAAATTATGAAGATATTTACGATGATAGTAAGATAATGTGAATATTGTATATTTTTTATATGTGTTATGTTCTGTAATCTAACAAAATGATATTGTCTGACCCTCGCAAAATATGTATATTGGTGCTTTGAAATCTGAGCTCATGAAATTTTGAGACTCGTGATCATTTGTAGTTTCATACATAACAAGAATTTTCTGGTTTCCTACGAGTTATGAATGTTGCACTGCATTTAACATCTATTTAGTTTTTGGCTCCCAAGCTATATGCCACAATGTATCATTTATTCGCAGCTTTTGTTACCTCGGCTAAGTTGTAGCATGAATATAAATACTAATGAAAGGAGGATGGGGCTAAATTTGTTGATTTAAGATCTTTAGTTCTGATATAATGTGATTATCTGTTATTTTAGTAACTTGACTCCGTGCCGTCAGTAGGCCTATGATATGTGATCAAAGACTATGTGATCGACACTTTGTAGAATTGACATTTAACATAATCTTACTCGAATAAGTTTTTCTTGTTGTTTCTAATGCACGTCCCTTTTTTACCACTATATCTTGCTTGCATCATTTCACTGTGTTTGTTAGTCTATTTACGAACTTGTTTTTTTGTGACACTTGATCTTTTCCGCTTTCGATACAGATAAGAATTATAATAACTGATTTTGAGCAACTGGACGTCAAAATATTAGATCGTCACTTGAAATGGATTTATAAACATTTTATTGCATTGATAAAAGTTCATTAGCAGAAAAGTTGATCAGTGTTGAACTTTCGATGAACTGATCAATGGCGTCGCGGTGTCTGTGACGCCAAAGATGTGACTCAGACACCAAAATATTCGTACTGCTGGCATCTCGGGACGCCAAAAAATTCTATGCCCGTCGTCACGACGCGCCAGATTTAAAAGGTATCGGCGTCGCTCTAGTTGCATTATGTGTATGGCATATTAATACACTCATGGCAGCGACGCCAGAAAACAAAGACCGTCGTGTCTAGAGACAACTAAGCGCCTGTGCTCTGTCGTCTGGGCGCCAGGAAAAAACAGCATACATTATATTAAAATGTCAACAAATATTTTGACATTCTAAATAAATTTTACTAAACATTTCTAATAGTATAACCACTGCGGTATAACACCCATTTAAGCTTAATGCAAATATAGAAAATTGTACGCAAAACATGAACTATCGTAATGAAGACGTTTTTTGGTTAGAAATTCGGTCTTGAGTTTATTTCGTGATTATTTAAATTTATCACGCCACTGATGACGAAGAGTATTCAATGATTGAACATTATAATAGTAAACAGTACACAATAGAATTGTGTAGAATTTTGATGTCAACAAGAAAACAAAAAATCTTCGCCTAACCCTCACCCTAATTAAGATCGTCCGACAGAGCTAACATATAGTTTTCACAATGACCTCCGTGCTGAGTAGCGTGACACATTGGCTTGGGGGCACAAGGGAGGTGTCGCCCGAGAGAGCCCCAGTCCCTGGTGACAGTGGCGTCCAGGTCGCTGAGGACCCCGCCTCCACATCTGAGGCCCCAGCGGTGGCGCCCTCCGAGGTGCTTGCCGGAGATACACCTGGAGGGGAAGAGGAGGGAGCTGTTGCACCGGGCGAACGAAACGCTCTGGATGTGGATCTGCATGAGGTGTCCGACAAAGCGATGCAGGCTGCCAAAGAATGGGGAAGTATGTGAGATAATGTTATTCTGTTTTCTTATTGGTGACGCGATAGGAGTTACAGTTAGAGCGTTTCTTTTGTTTTTAAATTGCGACCCTCATTCTTTACTAAACATATGTGCTTAGGCCTAACGGCTTTATTTATTTCAATACTTTATTATATTATAGTTTAATTTTAAAACTTACGTTTATCTACAATACAGACTAGATCTACGTACAAAAATGTATGGCATGTACATTTTTATTGTAAATGTGCAATTAAATATGTATTCAAGTAGCAACATGGGTAGAAACTTCTTTTGTCTCATTTTATACAGTTTGATATAGGCCTAGAATTCATTTTATCTTTCTTTACTTTAAGAAACAGCTATGCATTGGATTTTCAATGTCATGTAGGTCCATCAATTGAAAAGCTTGGCATTGGTGTGAAGGCTACCAGGCCTATTGTTCAACCTCTATTTTACACAAAAAAATTTGCACTGTGTCGATCACTGACGTAATGGCTTGTTGTGCGCAGGTTCAATCACTGATGTAATGGCTTGTGAGCAGGTTACCTGTACAGCTTTGGCAAGACAGCGACGCAGCAGGTCGTCAAGTCTGCGAAGCAGCTCAAGGACAGCGTTGAGGAGAAGGTAGTGTGCCGGCTTGTTTTATTTCTCTGCTTGCTTCATGGCTTCATGTTATTTGTGTCGATATGTATACGATAATTTAATATCTTTAATAAATCTTTGAAAATGTATTTTTTATACAATTTATATTGAATAGTTCTAAATTCAATTGATCTACTGTGCCAATTGCGAGGTGCTGTGGTGTAGTAGTTAAGGTATCCGACTAAGAGTCCAGACTTGTTCTCGTAGTCTACAAGTCGAAACGACTTGTGTTTTGTGCGACAGACGATCCTGGGTGACTTCAGTCGCGAGCAGAGCAAGTTTGTGTCAGAGAACAGAGAGAAGAAGAAGCTGACAGAGGCGGCGGTCCCACCCTGGGTCGGCTACAACGAGGAGGAGATCATGCGCACCCAGATACTCGGCTTGTCCAAGGTAACGCACTGTCAGTTTGAACTAGGTTAGTCTTTTACTCTTCACTTTCAACTGTGAACTTTGACGTTATTGCATAGGAATCTTTGCAATATGCAGATGAAATGATGATCATTAACATCACACTGGTGGAGTCTAAAATGTAATCCAAAAACGATCTGAATTTAACAATGCCTTCTGTGGCTGATGACTTGTGTACGTCATATTACTGCGATATTGTTTGTATTTAAGTTTTTCTATCTTATCTTTATGATAAAGAGAATTAGTTCAGTTCTTCATTTGCTTCAGGTCAGGACCTTGTAAATTTAAGACTAATATTTTTTATAACAGATTCATACTATGCTTGTGATCAAAGAGAAATCTGACAAATTTAGTGTGAATTCAGAGCAAAAGAGAAGAAAACTTTTGAAAATTGTTTGAAGATTACGTAAGCAAGACAGTGCGATGCACTAATGTGTGATGCTGGCCGGTGGCAGGAGAAGCGCAACTTTCTGCGCAACCCGCCGGCGGGCGTTCAGTTTCAGTTTGAGTACGCGAGCAGTGCTCCCATCGCGCACGTCATGCTGGAGGAGGACCCAAGCCTGCAGGCCATGCGCTTTGAGCTCGTGCCCAAACAGTGAGAGTACTGCCTCTAGCACCAACCTTAATCTTCGCGTTATATACATGTGAGTGCATAATGTGCATATTATATGGACCTCCAATTGTTGTGGCTTGTGATAGAGCAGTGGGATATCTGTTATTGTTAATGAGGAAGATTGGGTATCCGCATGCATGCCGATATATTAAGGTGGAAGGGGTTGCTGGAAAGGGAAGGGGGAAAATACATGGAAGGAGGCGGTAGAGAGCGATAAGAAGGAGCGCGGCAAGAATAGAGAGATGGCAAAGAATTGAGAGTGGTGGCGGAGTCTCATCGTGGGAAACGTCCAACCTGTGCAAGCACGGAAAAGTGGATGTAAAACGTAAATGCTGATGATGATGATGTGATACAGCAGTGGGATATTTGTTATTGCCTTGCTGTTATTGTTGAGCTGTGATGTATTTGCTGGCGTTGGACACTGTGCAGCATGGGTGGTGTTTCGTGCAGGATTCAAGAGGAGATCTTTTGGCGCAACTACTTCTACCGTGTGTCGCTGATCAAACAGTCCACTCAGCTCACCTCACTCGCTCAGCAGTCAGGTGGAGCCGCTGTGCAAAATTAGTTCTTCTCTTGTCGAACTCTTCTGCTTCTCTGTGTTTCATGTCTAAACACTTACAGAAAATTTGTATCTTTGAACGTAGTATTTGATAATTTTACAATGTTATACTTTATTGTGATATTCTTTCTTTTACCTAAACTCTGGCTCACTATTAAAATCAGTGGTTTCAGATTTGATTTGAAGAAATTAGGCTCCTTATTTTCAGTAAATGGCCAAAGTTGTTGTTGCATTCAAGTAGAATTTAGTTGATGTGGTTTTATATGTGCTAGGTTCAACTTCCGCGAAAAAAAACGTGAAAGAAGAAACGAGAGACAACATTCCAAAAGGTTTCAATGGTTTATTGATCTAGATGTTGAACAAATTTATTGCAAAATACTATGAACTCCTATATGAATTTTTAACGTATATCTACAATATTTATAATATTTATTTTTAAAATGAGCTTCAATTTGATTTCAATTCGTTGGCTGCTGGCAGTATTAGAAAGCTACCTATTATATTGCTTAGGAACTTCGTAGCATTAATATGTTGATAGAGTATTTTTGCCTAATTTGTTGCTTGAACAGCGCTATGTGATTTGGTTCCTGTTTTTTTGTCCACCCATGCAAGTCGGGGAACAAAGAATAGACCTGCAATACAAAGCTCCCCGGGCGAGTCGTAAAAGGCGACTAAGTAAGGGGGAGCGGTTCTGTGGCAGCCCTCTTGCACCAAACTGGACTATAAAAGTCTTCGTTACTCGCACACCGTCCATAAAATGAAAAAAAACAAAAAACAAATTTTGTCCCTGTATCCCCACTCTCACAACAATAAGGAAAGACTCAGCTGATTTGTTGAGACAGCTATGGTCTGACTGCTGGTATGTTTGAGGCTCTGCGGTGTCCATTTGCAGCACAGTTCTTCGTTTTGTTACTTGCCGTCACTGTTCTGCGCAGGGGAGGAGAAGGACGATCTGGCCGGGGGTGCGGGGGGGGTGGGAGTAGGGGCTGCCTCGACCCTCGACCAGGAGTTTGTGAGCGACCAGTTTGAGGGCGCGGCGGACATCGACGATGCAGAACTGGAGAAGGAGATGCACCAGCTCGGCATGACTGACGACAGGACCGGGGGCAAGGCAGGTATGTGGCGCGTCGCGCGTAGCCGGTGGCCAAAGTGGGGCGCGTTCCGCCGGGTCTTAAATCCGCTGCTTTAAATTTGGGACCAGGCACCTCAAATATGAGACCCTATACCTCAAATGTGGGACACTGCACCTCAAATTTGGGACCCAGCACTCCAAGTATTGAACCCGTCATCTCAAATGTGAGACTCGCCACCTCAAATTTGAGAGTGGGACCCGCCACCCCAAATATAGGACCTGCTGTCTAAAAAATTTTACCAAGTGCCTCAAATTTTAACGTTGAAGTTTGATGTTTTCTAGCAGTTGAAGTTTAATGTTTTATGGCAGTTGAAATTTGATGTTTTATAGATGGTTGTTTGATGATTGGCCAGACGCTGGAGAGGAGGAGGAGGAGGAGTTGCCGGAGTGGGAGCGCGAGCTCCAGGCGGAGCTGCAGGAGTACGAGGTGGTGGACACGTCGCCGCCGGAGGGCGGCGGGGCGTCGGGGGAGGACGCTGACCTGGAGCAGGAGATCATGAGGGAGATCGAGGCGGAGGCGAGGCGTGGCGCCCCCGCCTGAACTCTGCTGCGGCAGAGTGCGCAGAGCCGCGGGCCTTGAAGCATCATACTGTTGTGCTATATGTAGATTTAATCCATGTAAATCCCTACCAGGACCGATTCCTAGCGTTAACCTGTCCCAACACTAATTCTATATGTTTATTTGTTCTAACAATAGCATTTGATGATGATGATTCATGTCACGCGCGTGGGACTGTAGTGCGTAGAGCCCTGATGCCGGTAGAAGGGATTGGTGGTGGTTTTTAACGGGTGCGAACTAAACTGCGTCCATGTCAAATATGTCTACTACTTGTGTGTATGATAGGCATATCAAGATCAGGGGCTTCGACTGAAGTTGGATTACATGCCATTCCTCTGATATCCTTTCTACCGGTTACGGTGTAACAAACAATCTTCTTGGGTTGCATATATATTACTCAGTTGAACATGTACATGTACATTGTATAGTGTAAACTGAATTGGATGGAACCACAGAGCCGGATCATGCTTTAAATGGTCCCAGAAATAATGCATGCACTCACAAGTGATGATGTAAGATGCAAGTATTGCACAGTTTGCACTTCTTGAAATTTGTTCTTCTAAAATTTCTGGTGTTTTACAGGGTTGCGTTGACTCTGATGGTATTCAAATTTATTTGTAGTCCTCTAGTTTTTTGGAACATTTGACTACATTTTTTTCAAAAGTTACATGCTATGTAATTTTGCATGCTTGGTACTACTGCATGGTCTCTACTTAGTGCGCAGTGAAACTTGCGACTAAAACATGTTAATATATAGTAATGATAATTACTACAATCTGGCTCTGGATATTGCAGTGTAATTATAAAGGTAATTCTGTTCAATTTTAATTTATTAATTTAGTCTTGCAGATCATCTATTGCGTTTATTGCGATACAATGCCATGCTAACATGTTGGTATCAGATGCTTAGACTGCTGGGAGTAACTTTGTCCATTGTTGAGTGGGCCGCACTGGATTGATTCTAGCGAGCAAAATACTCGCAAACATGGAACTTACTACTGTTCTTTATCCCATATTGTCTTTCAGTAGCTAGAATGGCTTCGACTAATTGGCATGCCATATTGCCATTGGCTTAAGGTTAACCTGAAAAATAGTTAGGTTTGTAGAACACAAGCAATCCCCTTTGAGAAATACTGTACTGTACATAAACTGACATTTATAATTATTATTGTACTTTTGTACGTCATAATTTAACTGGTGGCTGTAGCAATGGCAGTTGTAGCATGCAAATGCATTTTGTGTCGCGAACACAATGCTATTCAATATCACTTGAAGATTTACATTTAATCAATAAAAAGATATCTATCTATACTTAGTTAAACTATGTTTCATCATAGAAAGTATGTCAATCTATTGTCAGCTAAACAAAAATGTCAAATCATAATTTTTTAGCCTGGTACACAAAATTATATATGCTTGCATCTGTGGTGGACCAATCTAATGACAGGCTTACATTTCCAGCAGGGACGCGGGGGCCACTAGTTGCTTCATTAACAGTACAAGCATCATTTAGCCGTCGAGAATTAAAAACGGTAGAAGTAGTTTTTTAGTTGCTTTAATTCAAGGTATGCTCAGTAGATGGCTGAAGATGTATTTTATGGGATTTATTATTTCACAACAATAGTAGCCTACTATTAATCTTTTTGAACTGTCTGCAAAAGGTTACGGAATTTATTTCCATTTTGTTGCCATAAAAATGTTGAATTAAAAGAAATGCTATAGGCCTAGTTTAAAATACTAGGCCTATAGCCTAGTATTTGATTGATTACATAATCGTAAATGATTATGATATCAAAAAATGATGCATGCATTTGCTGATATAGATTGTTTACAGAGCAGATAAAAATTTATTGAAAAAAATTAGGCAATACTATCGATCACACCTTAATATCTGAAAAAATTTCTCAAATGAAGAACAGGTAGGGGTGTTCTACCGGTAGCTACTGCTAGCTACCGGTGTTCGAGACATTTGAGAACTTAATTTAGCTCCTCCATGCTAGCCATGCCACGCGCATGCCAAGTTCCCAATGCTAATTCATGATCCTACTTTTGGGTGTTCGTTAGAACGGGTTCCTAATTGGAATCATTATGTTTTTTTTGACATGATCCCGTGATACATAGGTCACCAGTGAGGCGAGATTTTTGTGCTAAATGAAAAACGAATTTAGCAAAAAAGATTAAAGAGTAAATTTTTTGTAAAAAAAATTGCTCCAAAAATTCATATACACTTCATACTTACTATACACATAAAGCTTCATTCCTCATAAAAACAAAGGTCTAAAGTAAGGTTGCCGCTCATCAAATCCGGCCACGTCCTATTTATTTAACTGAAGGATTTTATCAACGTCAATTAAGTTTTAAAGGGCTTTGGCGACTTTCAATTTAAACTGCGGACGCGTCCAGGCCGCGTGCGATTAAATTTGTAGAGGGTTTTAGCAACGTTAATAGATTTGAAAGGGTTTCAGCAAATAATTTCAGAATTTTTGGAGCACTTTTTGTTAAAAAATTAATTATCTTTTACCATTTTTTGCTAAATTCATTTTTCATTTTGAACAAAAATGCCACCTCACGTCGACCTAGAAATTTCTTCCATATTAAGGCCTGATCGATGGGATTACTGAAAATGAATCCACTTCGTCAAACGTGTACTACCATATTTATTGAAATAAAGTGTGTTTATATCGCAATGGCTCATTCCCAGTCCATTTTCTGCTATAGTTTAGCAATGAGAGCGATTGTTTGATACTAAAAAACTGCTGCATATTGTTCATAGAGCAGAAAGAAGCAATAGTTCAACGCCATGCACGCAGCAGCACACAGTTCAGTTGCGCGGCAGACGCTAAGTTGCTCGTCTGCGCAGCGTGTAATGTCCCGTCTGCAGGTGCACAACTGATATACGCAGCTTGGCATTGTCAGCAGTCTTCTTGAATACAATCTACGAGCAAAACAACACAGATCTCCATTATACAATTATGCTTCTCAAATGCATAGTACATCTCAACAGTAAACAAAATTATAAAAAGAAATCATGTATTGGCATCAATACACGTATAGCAACGCCGGAACATTTTGAGATATATTGGAATGTAGTTCAGAAAAAATCTTTAACGAATTTAAGAAACGAAATGCAATATTTGCAACTCATACTAAATATAAAATTTGATAAATACCAGGCCCATTATAAACATCAAATCTTGACTACATGGGCATCTAAGTAAATCTACCCAATAATACGTTAAAAAATAGGCCAGACTGGTATTGCGCAGTACACACATCGTCGGATCCAATTGCTGTGATGATCGCGTTGATCTTGCCCTGTTCCTTCGACTCAACAATGACCGATTGATCTTTGTTGAACCTGACACCAGCAGCCAGATATTTTTATGCCAGACTGCATCAACAACTATGTCATGCTACATATACAATGCTATAGATGTCTACATCAATGTTTTCAAATAAAAAGTACAACCTTAATTTCAAATGCTGTTTTTATATAATTAAAACCAGAATATGGAGCAAATAATGACCAGTGAAGAATAATCAGAATTTGTTAATTTGAAAGCATGCAATACCGAAATAAAGCAGCGTTGAACAACATTTGACAGCAGCCCTCAGTGTCACACAATCTAACCACCAGTGACACGCACAAATGGTTCACGGCTCAGAGCTCCCCGGGCGAGTCTCAAAAGGCGACTAAAGAGGGTGGAATGGTCTGTGCGTGACCCTCTGCACAGAATCGGATTGTAATAGTCTTCATTACCACATGGTCCTTAAACTCCCAATGACGTCTCACAGCGCTCACATCAACACCACAACCCACCATCGTTTGTCGTACAGCAGTCGTCCATCCTCGACACTCGCCTCATGCGTCACCTCCCCCGCCCCCTGGGGGTGCGGCGCCCCCTGCCCCCCCGCGTGTGCCCCCGCAGTCGTCGGTTTGGAGGGGGCCTTGGCTCCGGTCACTCTGCTGATGAGCAGCAGGTCGTCCCCTATCTCGTTGTCATCCAGACTGCCCGACAGCTGCAGTGAGCGAGCGCGCTAAGAAAACGTAGCGCTCTCATGGGCAATATCTCCTTGCATCAAGTATTAAATCCGAGGTTATGATGTTATGATCTCATCCAATTGGAGCACTGAAAGCTTAATCTCGGATTTATTTCATGCCACGTCATTTGTTGCAGAGATTAAATCTCGGATTTAAATTTTAATACTCGCTGCAAAACCAGGGTTACACACTATAATCAGCAACGGTTCAAACAAACCAAATCAACGCTTGTAAATTTAAATCTGCATCTTTAAAATATTATTTTCAAGAACTAAAGTTTATTAATTGCCAGAGAAAAATAGTCGTTTGTGTATTTTCAATTCTGGGCATAATATCATGAATCGTTTTTTTCCGAACATGATAAATTGTGTAACAGCTTGTGTTGCAGTTGTTTTTGTGTGCTCCATGCCGTCTTAATCGTTCAACCATATAAATTTAGCCCTGGTCAACGATGAACGCTATCATTGCTTATACTCCAAATTCAAATCAATAAATTGTAAGTGTTGTTGAAAGGATATCAGGAGATGGCTTTGCTCTCTTCTCTGGGATTGGAGCCGGATCATTTGGACGCCTCCTCAGTTTTCTCGTCGTCACTGGCTTGACTGCCATTGTGTCTGTGCAATAATAATGTCAGTTATGGCAACATAGCCTCAAAATATTTTCTCTAGGCTCGTAGTAAACATAGTTCAGTTAGCCTCAAGATCAATTATTTCTCAATTCTGACATACAAAAAACCTCAAATATCTAACAATTTATAATCTGTCGTTTCTGAGATGCAAAAATATACAATATCAAGAACTTTTTCGTTTATCACAACCTTGATATATACTAGTATTGCGACAATTTAATACCATTTAAATATACAATCAAATAATTATTATTAGCAGAAACCTCCTGTTAATTCCATGACACTGCGCTCTTCTTCAATCATCTTCTTTTTCAGTTCCCATTCGGACAACAAGGACTCTCGCAGCTCAATCGTCTTCTCCTAATCAAGCAAAGAGCGAAGCATCCGCTCAACCACTCAAAAGATCTGAGCCAACATTCAATAAGTCAACGGCGATTCAGCCTGCATGCCTGCAACAGATCCCAGTGCAGCAGTAGTGGCAGTAATGCAAGTCATCAACTCACACTGCCAATCAAACCACTGCAAAAAAAGACTGTGTAATCGTTAGTCAGAACAGCGTATGTCAGTGACTCCCCAACAAGTATAGTTTGAAATTCTCCCGAGGTGAATTTAGTTTCCGCTATCAAAGCCATATATAAACACAGCAAATATCGTTATAAAATAACGGGTAAAGGTTAGCACATAGCAAAGCAAGGCCGTACTATTTGTCAAATCATTTCAAAAAGGTGAACCCTGCATCGCAATGTTTAAACACTCAATTACAAACTCCACCCCACACTCGCGCATCTAAAAACATGAGCGCTAAACAACAAAAACAACACTTGGAAACCTAGCAAACATGACTCTAAACCCGTGCACGACTCACTTTAAACTCCTTCTAAACCCGTAAACGACTCGCTTTGAACTCCTAAACCCGTAAACGACTCACTTCGAACTCCTTCTAAACCCCGCGCAGGACTCACTTCAAACTCCTTCAGGTTGGCAGCCTTCTCTGCGATGCAGTCGGAGGCGATGACGCGCCGCTGGCGCTCTCCCCAGATCTCAGCCGTGCGGATCCGCTCGGCCTTGACCTGCGCGAGCTTCTTGAACCGCTTGACGCAGAGGGGCATCGTGCGGTCACGCAGCTGCTGCTGCTGCCGCAGGATCTGGGCGCGCTGATCCTGGTACATCCTGGGAGCAATATAGAGAGGATCTGGGCGTGCTGATCCTGGTACATCCTGGGTGCAATATAGCGCTAGAGAGGATCTGGGCGTGCTGGTCCTGGTACATCCTGGGCGCAATATCGTAGAAAGAGCGTAAGTGCTCATATCAAAATGTACTGCACATTACCTTACACGTTGATGAAATTAAAGAGTTGTACAAGATGTTAAATGTACCGAATACAATTATAAAATGCATTTTCTTTCCCACACTGGGTTGTAATTATATGCTGGCTAAATTCTAAACTCTATTCAATCACGGACATGGCATATCAATAGTTATACAACTCTCTAGAATGTGATGGAGAATTATAACATGTATTTCATACCAAGATCCAGCATGTATTTCATACCAGACTCCAGTCAGCAAAATGCACTGGTTAAAAGCAGAAAACTAATTTGCATCCTAATAGAACGATAATGCACATTTAAAAGAGAACAACTCCTACATTGAACTCTCGTCTTTAATAAAAATCACACAATGCAAAACCACACCCTCAAATAGACTACGATTTAAATAAACTACGATAGTCCTACTGGTCGCGGATGCCCGTGAATTCTGCGCCCTTCTTCTCCACTTCCGTCTCGCTCGCATCCTCCGTGTCTAAGCAAATAACAATATTTCCGTTATATCGATCAGAGCACAATATTCATGGCATGGATGGCAAAAATTTGTTTCAGAATTAGTAGATAAATTAGCTCGTGTAAATCAGTATAAATTGGGCAAAACTCCGCCTCCCTACCTTCATTGGACACCAACAGTTGTAGATACTCATAGCGCGTCCTTAAACACCTGTTTGAAGAAGAACCATGTCAGCCTCCGGCAGCCTAACCAATGATAACTTCAATATCTCTGACAACCGGTATCTAGCTACCTGTGTTCGCGTGTAGTTGCGTGCGTCGAGGAGTTAAATTTAAGGTCTCACGCGTCTCTAGATGAGTTCTGTCGATTTTCAATATTTGTAATGGTAAAAGTCCTATCTTGAACACAGGTACCTGTTGTCAAAGATAGGAAATCTATCATTGGTGAGGCTGCCGGAGGTGAACCAAAGAACCCTTACCTTCATCTGACGCTCGACCCTTCACATCTTCTCTCTCAAAGCTGTCCTGCTCAGCTTCGCTCGACACCATCTGCACGCATACAATGTAATCTTCTTCGTTAGAGAGTTTATTGGTGACCCTCACTATGTGCGAACAGCAACCAGTCAGAATAGTAGTAGAGTTAGAAAGGAAAGAGGATGAAGTATAAAGGAAGACATCAGGTATGAGAGGAGATCGAAAGAGCGTATTAGCTTAAGAATTTAAATGCAAATTGATTTAGAAGAGATATAAGAGTAGATTATAGTCAAATAAGTTTCTGATGACAGAAAACGATCCAATGACGATACAATGTAATATATTAGTCCAAATATTATTTGAGAATAATGCTTCCTAGTTAATATTAACCGCACATTAGGTAATTTCTTTCTTGTTCTTCTACATGGATGCCCTAACTATCGTCATCAGAATCCTCCAATATGGACTGTGTTGTCTTCAAGAGAGCATAAATAATGGGTAATAGAGAAGGGAAATAATAAATCTAATAAAGAGTATAATTAGGTAATTCACTCTCTTAATTTAATTTCTTTCTTTCGTGCCTTCCTATGTGGTAGCCCGCGCAGAAAAGCGATCAGTGATCAAACAGAGTCGTCAAGAGATCAAAAGTAGTGTTATGTTCGAATCTCCCGTCACAAGATCGGACACCAAATTGCAGAGTAGTCATAAGTTGATCCAGAATTTCTGCGTCATCAACCACCCGATATATTGTGACATTCCTAAGTTCATATGAGTACATCCGTTCAAATTGACCGAACTTGCAGTGAGGTTTCAAGGAAACAAAACAAGAAAGGCATACTTTATTTTCATTTACTTCTATATTGATATCCCATTTGCACAAATATATTTGTAAATAATGCTCAAGAACAGCTCAGCTTTTAGAGCAAGTTTAAGGCACAGGGTGTGGTTCAACTTGTCTGCTTATTTAATTCTCTTAACTCCCTTAAATAATTTAGTTATTTTGTTGTTTACTTTCTCATCTTACCTTGCTTTTTGTTTTGATTTTTGTGACGCCAAGAACATAAAACAAGATCTATGTCGTTGTCAAAATCTTCATTATTATGAAGTTTATTCGTGCAAGAACAAGACAGAATGAATAAAACAAATACAAAATGCAGACAGAAGTAACCAAAGAAACCGAACGAAAACAAACAAAAAACACAAAAATACTAACAAACATCATTCCAAACCAAAATCGACAGCGAGAAACCGAGTAATCTACAGTAAATGTTACTAACTAATATTGCAATCCATCCCTAGGTGCATATGCTTTTAAATGAAATAAAAGTGAAAGCTTTTATTTTAGCAACAGACCAACAAATATTATTACTAAATATGTTTTGAGCATTAATAATTTCCCGACTACGCATGTATCTAGTCATCAAGTATTTAACTACTACATTATTGCACAATAATAGTCGTTTAGTGAAAATTAACTGTCTCATGTTAACAGTATGTAATACATCAAGGCGACCTGATAAACAAATAAACTCTTCAACGGAATCCCATTTGTTAAAAGCAAAAATATTACGATGCACAGCATTCCACCAATTATTAATTTCTTTTAAAAGCACAATTTTATAGACTCTCAATTGCATAGAGTAATATTAGCAGACAATGTTTTTCAAGTAACTCAAGTTTAACCATCTCGCATACATTATTGCATTTGCTAAGTCTACTATCAACAGAAGCAAAAATTTTGCAACGCGTATCAGCAAAGTCTATAGTAAATTGTTTACAAGAAGTAAGAGCGACACCAAGGTACTTTAGTCTATCAGACCACAAAAGAGGTGAATTATCTATAGACATTGGTCCAGGCTTAACAGCTCTATTGGGTCCAATAAGCAAACATTTTTATTTATTGCAGTTGAAATTAATGCGCCAGCATCAGATCAATTTGACCACATGTATCGAGCATTAATTGTAAGTCTGTGACTGATGCAGAAATTAGCAACAAATCATCCACATACATAATGCATCCCATAAACAAGCCATCAAAATGACACCCATAATCCAATTTTCGAAGAGTTGTTAACATACAATTCACATAAACATTGAATAGAATAGGTGATAAAATTCCTCCTTGTCGAACACCACTTAGGACAAAAAGCGGAGCCGAGTCATGATCATTCCACAGTACAGACACAGTAAGTTGACCATACCAGTTTATAATAGTATCAACAAAAAACTTGGGCAGACCAATTTTTATCAATGTCGTAAATAGTCTATAATGATTTACTCTATCGAACGCGTTAGATGCATCGAGTGAAGCTATGTATACATTATTATTGCGCTCGTTGAAATATTGAACACATTGCCTTACTGCAAAAATAGCATTATTGCATCCTATTCCATTTTTAAAACCAAACTGCAAACTGTCCGTAGACAGAATTCTTCCATACTTATCTAATAGTAGCATTCAAATAGTTTAGACATTACTGGACTAATAGTAATTGGTCTGTAATTATGAACACTATTAACGTCACCATGTCCGTCTTTTATAATTGGAATTACAATGCCTTTACCAAAAGCATCAGGAACGCATGAATGGCTAAGCATCATGCCAAATAATAGCTTCAAGTGTGTGACAATTGCAGGATAACTATGCAAATTATGCTCGGATACAATATCATCAAAACTTGCAGCTTTATCGACCTTGAGCGCTTTTATGCAACGTTCAATGGCTTCAACTTCAATAGCAATGAGATCAACGTTACTATCGTCAGACAAAAAGGAGTGAACACTATTAAATTCAATAACTGCTGACAAATTACTGGATGAAACAACATACACATTTTCATAAAAATTCTTAACAGTATTTGCAATCAGATTGATCTTCAGTCGTGACTGGGGATGAGAGGTTTTTGTGATATTTAGAATTCCAACAGTGCCAGAAATCCCTTGATTTTTTATTTGTAAAAAATAGATTCAATTTATTAGCGTTATTTTGCTCATATTCCAAAGCAGCCTTCTTAATAGCATGTTTATAATCTCGCTTGGCTGCTAAACGGGCTGCATTATTAACTCCGTGCCGTGGAGATCCTACTAAACACCATAAATTATGCAGGTCAATACTTTTTGTCTTAAGACTATCAAGTTCATCTGGCCAGAAGGCTCTAAGCATTTATAAGGCATCTTAGACAACCAGCAGTAGAGAGCGAAAGCATGATTTTAGATTTCTGTGGTCAAAATGGTCGTTGTTGGGATTTAGATTTCTCTATGCTCTACCTCTGTGCTGTAAGTGATATCTACGGCTGTAGCTCGCGGGACCCATACCGTCGACAAAGAGCAACCAATGAGAAATAGCGATTCAAATGTAACGGCGCTCCGTTGTCATGCACGCTGTAGGCCGTTGGCTCTAAGTTGCTAATATTATTTAGTTTTAAAAGACATTTTAAATAGCTAATATTTGTACACAATCTAGCGACAAGTAAGGTCCTGCTAGATCATACAGTACAGCGATGCCTAGACACCAACACCTATGTACAGTTATAATACGCCCAGTAGACCTAGGCCTATAGTCCATAGGCCTATCTACAATATTTCTTATCATACGCCTAGCAAAGAGGATCGCCTAGTAGGCCTAGGTGAACAGTCCATAGGCCTATATTTGCCAATATAGACTAATATTTGCTTTAATCTTGCAAAAATTGACAACTTACGCCAGACCGCCTAAACGGCTCCGTACGATTTGCTTGAATCTTTGGAAAAATTGACTATTTTATAGAAAACGATTCGTTAAATCAGAATCTGAAGTTGCATAGACCTATATTTACTAAATTCTTCACCGTTTCTTTGCAAATGATTTCTGAAATAAATAAATAAGATTATTGCACAAAAACCGACGGGATCTTAGAAATTTTTCAGTGGATGCCCCGTACCGGATGCCCCGTTCGGATGCCCGGTATCCAATATAGTCTGGTCTTAATACCTTTCTACACAACAGTCTATTTCATACAACAGTTTCTGTATAGGCCCAGTAGGTTCGGTTCTATGGACTATATTTTATATGCATGTAGTCCGAGCTTTAGTGAGAGGTACTGAAATTCAGAAAAAATGATTGGCTCTCAACCACTCAAATTGGAGCAACGCACACCTTGCCAACTAGGCAACCGCATGTACACCCGTCGGTCCCGTCCTGCATTTTTAAACGTCCCCTGACGCAAAATCCTGCATTATAACACCCTGCGTGTTCTGGGGTCGATCTCTCTAAGTCCAATACGGCTTCGTCTTCTTTTTCCCCTGCCGGTTTAGTAACCGGACCGTGTGTAGTAACGAATACTATTACAGTCCGGTTCTGTGCCTGGACCTCGGCTTTACCAAGCGCAGAGTGACAGGCCCGTACGTAGCGTGAGGGGGGGAGGCAGGGGGGGTTGTACCCCATGCTGGGAAGGTCTGCCCCCCCTGCTCCGAGACAAGTTATTATTAGCTTATGGGCTTGCACCCCTGCTCTTTGTGAAAATAAAACCTTTGCCCCCCCACTTGCTCTGTGTAAAGTAAAACCTTTGCCCCCGCTGCTTGGCCGGATATGTTACGATATAGGAGGGAAAATGGATAATGACTGAAAAGAATGGCTCGAAAAATTTCTGTCAGCAACACTCCCTCCTCCCTCCGTCGTAAGGTAGAACGGACGGAAAAACTGGCACATCAGGCAGGGGCGTAAAAGGTCTGCCCCCCCCGCCCCCCCTGCTAAAATCTCACTCATTTTACGACTCGCCCGGGGAGCTCTGGGCTGCTGGTCAATTCCTTGTTCCGCGACCACCAGGGGCAATCTAATACGGCGTTTCACCGTGGCTCTATTATACAGCTGTATATACGTGTAGACATAATTAAGGTCTGTAGACTATAGGGCCTGGACCTAGTACTCAACAGTAGGCCCTGCTTGTATATCCTCCGCAGCGGCTGGCGACCGCTCACAACAGTCAGGCGCTGCCCGACGTATCGACAGAATTTCGTCGCGCGCCGTTGTTTTACCTGCCTGTCCCCCCCCCCCTCTGCCCCTCCCCCAAGCACTGCTCGCTAGGCCGCGACACGCTAGGCGCCCCTGCGCCGCCCGAACGCCGCCTAGTCTGACTGCGGCTGATTATCGAGCTGTTTCGTGGGCGATGATGCACAATGTGAATCAAACTGTACGCGCACAGTTTCACAAAAAATATTCGGGACGCATACGCCGTCGAGATTAGGCCTGTCGTCGACTATCCCATCTAGATTTTAAAAGTAAATTTTAGATCTTAGCAAAAACTGATCATAACGATCAATCTCTGGTTTTTTTCGCCGATGCGAGCGGCGAGCCCCGGCTGCATGGTTTTCAACCGTGACAAAATCAGAGGTTTCGAATTACCAACGCCACCAGATCAATCCAATGAGATTGTCGCCCCTACATGTATCTATGCATACTGCACACTCAAGCTTATAGGCCTATAGACGGCAATCACGGTACTAGGCCTATGCACGCATGATTGACGGCCGGGTGGGTGGCGGACGTCGTTGAAATCACTATTACACAGTCAAGCTCCTATGTCACATGTATGGCATGCAGGCATCGCACTGATAGCAGTATAATACAGCTAGCTAGCTATATTATAGGCGCTCTAACGCGCGCGTGTGCGCGCATGTATAGGTGAGGATTAAAAATCAGTGCGCGCCACGCGCTGGGAGCGAGACATTACTTACTCCCCCTATAGTGACAAGAACTGGCAGCGGAGTGAGCGGACTGTGGACAGTGTGGACACAGTCGCAACGAGCAGTTGCATGAGCGACGATAGCTTGTGAAGAACAGCTTGTGGCTATAGGGATCTCAACGCGAGCCACACGAGTCATTCTAGTCGCGTCTAGATAGATCCTGAGTCGCTCAGTTGTAAAAGAGTCTGTATACTTAGTTCGTTTAGTTTAGCTTCTCAATTGAACTGCTAGAGCTAAGAGAGCGATGCAATTACGAGCATAACGAGCACGATTGCAACGGAAAGAATAATTTCGCATCATTAATTAAGCTAAGCTAATAAAAATCTCGGCACAGCCGAGAAATCGTCGCGCAGTCAATCGTTGTGCTTTGTTGCTCTGTGTGGACTGAGAGGCTATGAGAGAGAGCGGCTGACGGTGGCGCACGTTTGAAGAAAAATGCGTCTTATCATCGACTGGCGCCGGTCCACCTGGCGCATAGCGGCTGCAGTCTGGCTTTCTTGCGGTAAGTAGGCCTATATAGCACGCTGTATGTAGGCCTACATGCAGCACTTTGCGTTCCTATTGCCGACTGGTATTGTACATTTAGTTGTAAATTAGAAGGCTTGATTACATCATTTCGTACAAAATCTGTAGCCTTGATGAACAAATTTCCTCCGTTCATAGCTGTAGTTTTTACACATGTTATTGGCCGCACTGTTAGCGTTATGAGATCAGCAGCTGTTCAACAGCGCTGCATTATGCGCGGTGCTTCAGCAGCACGTGCACGACGTTACCAGTTACCAGTTACCAGTTACCAGTTACCAGTTACCAGTTATCAGTTAACAGTTAACAGTTAACAGTTTACTGTTAACAGTTGAAGTTAACAGTTGACAGTTACTAGCCTATTCTGCCTGAACATCTAATTGAAACGCCCTCAGCTTTATACGCCAACCTTAATATTAATCGATGGCAAATATTTTTCGCTTAGCACTAGAGATTCAATTTGGTTGAAACAGGGTGAAATAGGCCTTACTGTTAGAAATCCCAGCCCCAAAAGCAGCCCCCCCCTCCCCAATATTTTTTTCCCTACGCCCGTGGATGGTCTATAGCCATTGTTTTGGGCTGTCATTCGATTGTAGACTACTGCAACAGTGTAATATAATGAATAGGTCTAATGCTCAACTATGCGGGTTTGAGTTGAGCACATTGTTGTGTCGGCGGCTTGCATCGTTGTGTGGCTCTCTCTATTGAGAACACCTGTCGCTTTGAGGGTCGCAGGTCAGCGGCTGTCTGCAATGTGTTCTCTCCTGTTTCACTTTATGTTTCGATAATAACGCATATAAATGTTCACTCTAAACCGATGCAGCGGAGTTGTGGACGCGTTGTTGGTGTGCCCACAACCATGAATCATTGAAACACACAATCAACTGGCGATCGATCAGTAGAATGACGGACACAGCGGTGTTTGTTCGAAGTTGAACGACGTTGTCGGTAGGCTAATTATAGGCTGTGAGCTTTAGCGAGGTCAGTATAGGCCTGCTCTATTGTAGCACCATATTGGGCTATAGCGGCCCTTCGCATTCGTTGATATTCGGTAGCATGTCGGTGAAAAAACAGTAGGCCGGGCTCGCTGCTATGATATTGAGGTGGCTGTGTGGTTCTCTCCAGTAACGCAGTTATTTCTTTGCGTGTCTGTGTTGACATGTAACCTCGTCGCGGTCAGTTTGCTCGCAAGAGAGGGGCGCTGGTAACTCAAACATCATGGACTCAGAAGCCGAGTGAGCAGTGCAATAATATAATCGGTGGCAATGCGTTAAATCCTGTAGGAAAGTTCACACTCGTTGCAGGGTAGGCCTACGCACATTGTAGGACCTGGCTCGGTCTCGGCTACGCGGAAATGAATCGCGTTGCTATTATTTTTCTCTTCGGGCGAATGCACTGACAATTTGACACCGGCTGTTTGACAACACTCACTCAATACTAGTCAGCACTCAGCAGCCTCGTTTATTCAGCGACTCAATTTCCGACGCGTTGGGTTGAGTACCTGAACGATGCGGGAACCAGCGGCGGGTAATTGGTCGAGGGTCAGAGGTGAAAGTATGCATTCTGAGGGCGCTGAGTGGTTGGGGGGTGATTGACGGTTCAGTACAACAGTTGCTAAATTATTGTCAGGGAACAAACTCCAATATCACAAATAGACTAATAATTAATTGATGTGGGAATTTTTGGATGTGTATGGCCTATCGATTATTTAAGAGTTATTTAAGATGCGTGAAGTTAGAACAAATTAATAAAATAAAATAATGAGTATAAAGCATATAGCTTATGGTAACTCTGAAATCACTGTGTGAGTGATTTTGATTTCAGTAACATCATACATTGTATGAATTTTGAATGTGAACTCTGTAACGCAGAGTTACATAACAGACTTATTAAAAAGCGTCGTATTAATTTGGCATTATAAAATTATAAGAGCGCAAACGACAGTCTACATGTAGGTAGGCTATATTAGAATGTTTGTGTTTTAACTTGTAGCCAATGCCTACAATATTCGCCACTTGAAAAGAAACTATTATTAGAAGTGTCCACAGCCACTTGACGTGACACAATGATTCATTGAAACGCAATTTGCTTATAACATGTAAATATTACAGGTCAAAATAACCCATTTGCATCAACATTGTTTGAACATTATTTAGTGTTTCAAGGTAGTACCCGATTTTATATTTACTTTATTAGTCAGCGTTGTATTCAGGATCATGGTTTATTTTGCGGGACACAATGAAGTCTGAAATTGGACCCAGAATGGAAATTATTGCTGTTAGCCTACTAGTTTAATTGCGCTCATGCAAATAGACTGCGAATGCATATACATGTAAAACAAAAATGGAAAAGATTCACGCTGTCCATGATGTGAAGATTTGATCGCAATATAATAAATGTTATTTCCTTTACGTAATTGCTGCAATAGTCAGTAAAAACTTGGTAATTTATTAATTATGATGGGCTATATTCAATTAGGAATGAATTGAGTAAAAACCTGGTTACTACCATGCTTTTTTTGTGGTGCAGTTGGGTGCTTGTGCAATGACGTCAGTTTGACGGTCGACATCTCTCACGCCGTGGCACACCCGCGCGAAAACATCACGCTGACGTGTCGTCTGACGGGCGTCCAATCAGAGGCCGCCTTTCAGTGGGTCAAGCACGTGACCGGAAGTAAGCCGGAAGTGATTGCCTCCCAGAAAGAGCTGACGTCACTGTATGCTGCGCTCGAGCGGTATGAGGCTGACGTCATTCTGCTCGGTGACGTCATCCTCTACATACTCAACATCTATGGTATGTATACATACTCAATATCTTTGGCATGTCATTTGTATTCATGTTGTCCTTCAATGAGAAATTTAGCTCAATATGAATTAAATGCCATTTAGTGCTAATTATGCTTATAGTAATATGGTAACGTTTATATTATCATATCCGATATAAATTGAATTTAGCAACTAATTGTATTTTGATTCATGATTATTTGTTTTTTTCATCTTAATTTGTTTACATTTTTTATTCAGATTATGCAATTTTGTGCAAAACATAGAATGAAAGACAACTGCATCGATGTCAAATTTAGGGTCTCATTTGGTTCTGAAACTAGTATGACAATAATGAATATTCTTATGCTATCGCAGCAATTGCTAATTGATTTCTCATATCAAAATTCATAGAACTTTTAAAAACAAGGTGTATCCATATTTTTTGTTGTATATTGCAGTTGTGGAGGCAGTGGACAGCGGGCGTATCGCCTGTTTGGTGCCTCACAGTGGCGTTCACGCTGAATCCGTCACTCTTCACGTCTTCAGTAGGCTTATGTAGCTACTATGTAGCAGTATTGTAGCACAGCCGAGATGTCATTGTCAATGTAAAGTTTAGTACATTGTATTTCTTTATGATTATGCGAGTAGGTCGCGATTCGCTAATTATGCTTGTGACGCATCGTGTGGGTGGTATCTGGCAGAGAGGCTGGCTTGAGTAACGGTCGTTCGATACTGATAGATGTCGCTAGGCGACACTGCAGTAGCGAATAGCTATTAGGGTAGGCCTATATTAGATAAAAGTAGACAGCGACTAGACTATTATATTAGTAGGTTAGACCGAAGCAAAAAGTGAGCAGACCATTACAATTATGACGGCAGAACTGTTGATAATTATAGTAAAACATGAATTTTTTGCTGCATGTTATTTTTGCTGTTTTGCCTCTCAAAAATTCTGCAGTACGTAATTTTTGCGTTTTTGAGGCATGCCCGTTATAAATAGCTTCTGCAGATTTTATTTGCTGCAGGCATTTTTCGCGAATTTTACCAATTCGCAAAATTCGCGAAAATTACATGCACCCGAAACTTTCATGTTTTTTAGTAACAACCTGCAATAATTCGAGAAGTTTAACTACTATAGTATTAGATTATGAACTGGCAAACAGTTAGAGTGGATTCTATAGTCGTTCCTTTATTCCCACCTTTACCTTTACCTTGGCTTAGGAGACAATTTCACGGCAGCTCGTAACTGCCATTCAAATAGCTCTTTGCTTAGTCCATTTGAATTGATATACGACGTCATTAAATTGAGATGACGTCATAAATTTCGAGCAAAATAACTTTTTGTTTAAACTGAATTAAAATTAACCTAATTTCTTTTGGAAATTTGCATTATATTTTTTAATAATAAATATTATTGCGAGTTTTTTCGAATGGCAGTGAAGGGCTGCCGTTAAATTCCGTTCCTTAGCAAGAACTTTGCTTAGTTGGGCGTAAAGGTATGCACCCTTAAAGGTGGGCGTAAAGGTATACCAAAGGTAATCCACCCTTAGTCTGTGGAATAAAATCGGATTTAAAATAATTTCCTTTGCGTTTAAAAAAAACTTTTGGTGTCAACTTTAACAATATCTGCTCGACTAACTTTGTTAGCAAATTCACTTCATCGTGATTCGATGTATGATTGAAGGGTTCATGAAGAATAAAAATGTGTGCTTGAAATGCTCATCTCAAATAAGATGTTGTATCTCTTTATCTAAAAAGATAGCAAGATATTTTCACGAACCACTATTATCACAGCTGTCACAGACTTATTGTGTTTTTCACTGAGGTCAAAATCTGCTGATAAGATGGCAGTTCCTTCTCAAATTTATCGATAGGCCGACCAATTTGTTCAGAATCTAGTAGTATGTTTCCGCTGTCTCTCGCTGTTTTTTAATTGCAGTATACCCTCTATGTACGTTTTTCACCCTCTCCATTCTAAAGGCCCGCCAATATAGTCTACCGCAATGCTGTGTGATGATTAATGATCGAGCGGGAGAGAGCGCAGAGGGGTATCAAATAATCAATCAAGCCTGGAGGGGTATCAATCCGTGAATCACCCGGATTGTTCTTCCGGTTTGTTTCGTGACCCGGAACCGAGCCGAACAGAGCGGAGTCACCTGACCAGGGGCGCCACCGACCCACACGCCCCCCCAGGGGCAACCTTTCCCCTCTTTCCTCGCATCCCCAGGCCGGGGGCGCGAGAGGTGACGCTAATGGCCGTGGTCGCTGGTCCGTGGACCCTGTTCTGTCACGTCAGGGAAACAAAGGCGCCGCAGGAGCCTATACGCGTACCTGCGTGGCTGAGTCACGATGAGATATTGCCTGTCAATGCCCGGGCGATAATATCCTGCAGGACTGGAAATCTTTTGCAGTTGATCATGTTAATGGAAAAAGATGTATTATTAAGCAAAATCGGTATGAAAATAGCACACTAATGGCATGAAAATAGCACACTAATGGCATGAAAATAGCACACTAATGGCATGAAAATAGC
>JAQIWG010000187.1:0-41582 GCA_034695025.1 Chamaedrilus cognettii | reverse complement strand
GAAATCGGACAGCAGGACTCCAGAGAGACTTCGAGGGCGGATTTGCAAGCTGATCTCCAGATCCAGGGGCACTGAGAAGTTGTCACCTGGAAAACAAATATATAAACGATAAAAAATAATCGGAATTTTGGACTGACACAGTTGATTGATATATCAGCAGCAGCGTATATCAGCAGTGCTCAGCGTAGATTGGTACAGGCAGCAGGGGAATTTTTTTGGCGTTACAGTTACCAATGAAGGATATATTAGATTATAAAATAATAGATTGTACAATTTAGTGTAATGCGTTGGTTTTTGTGCAGTCAGGCTAAACAAGCAAGATTAATATCCAAGGATTCAATAACACTTCAAATTGATCATGGATGAAGCTTTCAGTGCACTCATTGTGTGTGATGACGTCATGACCTACGTGTACTATTACATTTTAACACTTAATGGAAAAACTAGGCCTTAATTGAACCAAAGTCGTTTCATACTGATATATTCAAGATTATTCAAGATCTTATTATTTAAGATTATCATTAATATTACTCAATTCTTTGTTGGCTTGCTCACTCAGGACGATGTGTCCGCCCTGTGAGTAGAAGAAGGCGCCTGCCTCAAACCCGGCGGAGCAGGGCTGGGTCCCGATGGAGTTGGGGGCCGGCACCGCCAGGTCAACGCCGTTGTGCACCATGTTGCGCAGGCACCCCGTGAATCTCGCAGCACTCTGCCACCACAGCAAACCAGCTCAACCTTATAATGTAACAGTAGATAATATAAAAATAATATCTACAAACAAATAAATAATATAATCTAAGCATAATATTAGCTGTATCAATGAATATCCTTACATGTAATGTACGACATGTAATGCAATGCCAGTAAAGTAACGATTTGTGTTATTGCCTGAAATATGTCTGTTGTACACATCGCCAGCATGTAATGCAGATAGGCTAGATTAGATTAGCCTCTCCGGAAGCCTGCACTAGCAGTTAATTTATTTGTAGTCATGGCTGCTACAGTCTATTATTTGACTATTGTCATGTTTCGCAGCTCTGCCTCCGGTGAATAAATTTTGACTAACACGCAAAATCATGAATAAATACAAAATGATCATGTGAAATATTTGCAAATTTTGTGATTTTAAACAGTTTAAAGAGTTATAGACGCGAACGAGTTGGCTGGCTCTGTAGCATACAAGAATTTGCATCGGCGAATGAAATCAAGTGCATCAGTGCTAAAAATGTCACAGTATAGGAACCACTTCTCAGTGAAAGCTAAAACTATGCATTAAAATACTCTCCAAAAATTAGCAGGAAAACTTTGATTCGTTATATCATTGTATGTATTTATTATCCACAAATTAGTTTCAATCAAAAAATTACAATCGCATATACACAACCATTTAATCCTTAATTATTTAATTATTATCAATGCCCTTAAACACCAGCCAAAAAATCAACAAACCTCCAAATTGGTCGCAGCCCCAGTGACGACATCAATCGGCAGACCGCCGACATAGAAGGGCGCTTGGACCTCCACCGTGCGGAGGGTGCCGGGGGAGGCCCCGGTCACCACCTCCACCCCCCCGTCCATGCTCAGCATCCCCTCGCTATTATTTCGCGAGAAAGTCGCCGTGTGCCACGCATCGTCATTGTAGACTCGTGACGTCATCATCCGTCCCGTGCCACTCCCGCAGTTGAACGCAAAGCTGACCTTGCCTTTGTTGAGATACAGCCCGGTGAAGTCGCGATTCTTGTTGTCGGATATGTAGAATATCACACCTTGCGACTCGGACGTTTTGAAGTCGACGCTGAACTGGGCGCGGTTCGCCGAGTAGCTCGGCAGCGAGGGGTACTCATATCGGCTGTCAAGTTGAAGCCCGAATCTAATTCCTTCGCTCGTGTCCGCGCTCTCGTCCACCGGAGCGGGCTCCAGGGGCAGCATGCACTTATCGCGTGACGCAGTGCTCTGACCCTGACCTTGGTCCTGCGGCGTGGCGGTCGTCCATTTGAGGTCGTCCTTGGGTGGGCTCGGGGTCGGGTCGGCAATGCTGCACGTGTCGAGGATCGCTGCGTGCTGATTGGTCGGAGACACCGCGGCAAAGTTTATGAACACGCTGTTGAACGACACATCACCTATGCAGCCGACGAAGTGTGATCTAGATGCGACGTTATCTGCGACTATCGTGTAGTCGGCAGGAACACCCCCGACATACAGGAGAGAGTTAAGAGCGAACCTTGCAGCACGCCCCACTATTTTTGCCGTCAGCTCTTCGACGTCATCAATTGATACGATCAGATCCCTTCCGCGCTTCGCCACGTTCACATAATGCCACAAACCGTCGTTGTACCTATTCGATGCAGACTCGATGTTCGTTTGTTGGCCATCAGAGGTAATGCGAACGACGATTTTACCGTCAACCATCGCCACGGAAAAGGCGGTTTGTTGGTCATCAGGAGCGGCGGCCGCGTAGAAAAGAAGACCGTTCGGTTCGAAGGTCTTCAACTTCATCGTCATGTCGAACGTCGCGTTGATCGCTAGCGGATCTGCCGCGATGTAGGAATCGAGGGTTTCGTTGGTGAACGAGACGATGCGCGTGAGCTCGGAGCAGCCAGGCAGGATATCCTTGGCCTCGACATTGTCATTGATGTCGCGGCTGGTGCTGCCGAGCGCCACGTCCTTGATGCAGCCCTGGAAGGGAACCTGCGTGACGCCGGGGTACGCGTGCGCGCCCTTGAACCCGCCAATGTAGATGTTCTGGTCAACGTCGAGGTCCCTCATGGAGCCCTGCGACCTGCCGCTGTCCGCTGAAAAAATAGACATCGTTGATTAGATAAAATGTTTAAATTAATAATATTAATTTCAGAAATGAATAACCACACCAGTAGCTTCATATGTAAAAACAAAATTACTTAGAGTTATACTTAATAATCCAATTTAAGTTCATCTTTTAAAATAGTTAAGTATATATGCTCATTTCAAAACAACATCCAACATTCCATATTCTCAAGTCTATAAAATCCTACAAGAAAGTATCGAGTCTCCTGAAATTAACAAAGATTATTGAAAACAACTGCAAGACTTTACATGATAGCATTATTATAGAACTGCAGGAAACGAACAGGAACTAACAGAAAAAAGTTAAAAGATAAAAATGTAAAAAATATTCTAAAGCTAGACTGAACACGCTGTCATTGTTAATCTATATCTCTTTATCAACTTTTTCGAATGAAGCAAATGAACAAAATTTAAGGTCAAACTTTTGTCTCACCGGTCAGCGAATCAATCTTGAGAATGCCGTCCTGAGAGAGCCTATTGGCCTGGATCGTGTGCCACTTTCCGTCATTGAACTTCTGGTTAGACTTCAAGCTCAGGCGCCCAGACCCAAGGTCGTACTGGTAGAAGATGAGACCATCGCGCATCTCGATGGATAGGAAGTCCTTCTGGAGTCCCATCAGGTAGATGAGCCCATTCTCTGCAAACGTCTTGATGCTCAGCCGGATCATGGTCGTCTTCTCCGGGCGGAAGCGATCTTTTGCAAGGATGACGTAACCGTTACCACCGAACATGTAGCCGTTGTCGATGACGACGGGAAGCACGTCCCTGTGCGCAAAACACGCGCGTAGGTGGAATGATAGTGCTACCGTGCTAATGGCCAAACTATATTATGTCAGTGTGCCTAGTTGATAATTAAGGAAAGAATCATAAAAATAAAAGTTTTGTTCACATTAGCAAAATGAACAAATAGAAAATAATAAACACAATAACCTTGGACACAAAAATGCTGGACATAAAAGATTGATAAACCAATGATAATCCAAACTAGTAGCTTTATATAAGTTTGGTCTATATAAATTATCAAATAATAAATAAGATCCATTTCGTTCATTCAAATCTGCAGCCAAGCTCCATGCTGACTTCAAGCAAAAAAATTCTACAATCGATAGAAATTTTAACAAATCTGTCTGAAAATAGATAATCAATGAATATTAAGAGAATTGATATTAAGAGAAACATTGTTAGTATGCACCTGCGTAGCCACAATGAAGTCAGAGTCCCATAAATTCAAATTGTCATCAAATCAAAACGAAACTAAATTCAAATATGAAGACTTGACACACCTTGAGTAGCATCCGCTGGTGTCCTGCGCTCTCACAAAGTTCCACAGCCCGACGAGCACCCCGTCAAAGTTGACGTCTTCAATGCACCCTGTGTACCGCGTGCTGCGCAGCACCCCCTGCAGGGACGCCCGGTCTGGCACTCCCCCCACGTAGAATTTTGTGTCCGCCGAGATTTGAAGCACGCTGCTGGCGCCTGGCGACTCCCCCACCGCTGCGGAGGTGACGACTTCAGCCGGGTCGCCCACCGCAATGCGAATTGTCAGCTTTCCGCTCCGGCCGGTTCTACAAGGAATTTAATTCAAAGAATTGTTAACTTCAAATAAACGATAGTACTAATTTATTTCAGTTGACGTTTTTACAGAAATGATATATTAAACATTAGTAGTTACTCGATATAGCTACAGTTAAAGAATTTTATCGTTTTTAACAGAGTATCTGGTCACTATAATACAAGCCAATGTTATAATTATGAACTTGGTAACATGTTAACCAATATCTAAATAATAGCAAAGATATATCGAGGATACGTTATTGTATAAATGATAATCTTCTATAAAACAAGATAATTTCATTGGCTTTCCCACATTCATTTGTACCTTATAACCTTATTTTTACCTCTTTAGTAACCAGTGGTTTATCCATGCTGAATCACTCTGTTCAGTCAGCGATGGCGATCACTCATAACGTAACAAACTGGATCAAGTACCTTTCAGCGATGGCCTCATGCCACTTGTCATCGTTCACAGCATTCGGGCTGGTCACAGTCCCCACTCCACTTCCCAGATCAAACTTGAACACCGCCCTTCCCTCGACAACCTCCAGGGCCATGTAGTCGCTCAGCTCGCTGCCTCGGGTACCAGCGTCGGGACCCACATAGAACAGCAATCCGTTGCTCGCGCGCGTCTTGAAGTAGACGGAGATCTTGCTGTACGCGCCGGCCGTGAGGAGGTTGGACGGGTTGCGCAGCTGGAGCGCCGTGTCCTCCCGGTAACTCATCCCTACCTTGATGAGGTTTGCTTGATCGCGCGCAACTAGCACCATGGAGCGTAGATCCGACATATTCCCACGCAGGTAAACCCCGAGTTGCTTGATCCTCTCGGCTTGAGCGCTTAGTTTATTGAGCAGACCGAGTGCGATCGGAACCAGAACCTCGACTTGCTCGACCTTGTTCTGCGCGTCGCGCACGCTGCGGTTAGCCTCGTCTATATCGCGAGGGATCTGATACAACTTCGTCTGGTCCTCGGGCAGTCGTGCGACGATTTTCGACACGCTCGCCTCCGACACGTTCGCCTTTAGTTCAGCGGCCATTGCGCGGTCCGCCGCTTCGCGCGCCTCCACCCCGTACCCGCCCTCTGGAAGCATGTCTGCCCCGAGGATTATCTCTTCCAGGTGATCCCTGATCTGGACGTTCCTTCTGGTAATCTCCTCCACGGTGCGTTTGACGTTGATGAGACGCGTGTTCAGCTTGATCCCAACGTCAAGCGACACGTCGGTGGATTCGTCTTTGAGTCTTTCGCTCTTTTCACGAGACTTGGATGCGTCCTCAGCCGTGCCGTATGAGAGCTCGATGGCCTCGTCGCCTGCGGAGATGGCGAGCTTTGAGGCATTGAGGGCCTGCTCGATGGCGTCGATGATGTCCTGGTACGCCTTGGACGCCTTCAGGGCCGCCTCTGAGGATGAACGCGTGTCCGATATCAACCTGAGTGCCGAAAACACCGATAGAATATGGCACTAACATCATTTGTCAATTAATTCACATTACAACAATAGACAAATATAAAAATAAGTTTATTCAGTGCAGCTAACTTCAGTATTTGTGATTAACACAGTTTTGCATCTAATTTTTAAATCTAAATCTAAATCAAACAAGATCCAAAACACAAGAGCAGATAAAGTCACATTTTAACAACAAAGAAGCAATCAAATTTCACAATTTCACAATTTCAACAAAAAAAATTAAACAATATCACAACATAACTGGTTTAGAGCAGTTTAAAAAGTCAAAAATCAATCAAACTACTATCAGAGATAATACAAAGAGCAATTTCACAACAATGACTATCAGAAAATTTTACAATGTTACAACATAATTAGTTTCAAGCGATAATAAAGTTACAAATACAATCATAGTTAAAATATGATGTACCAACAACCTCCAGGGCCACAAAAAAAACATTCTATTTACCTGTCAAGTCGCTCGGCCTCACTTCTCAGATTACGCGCGTGCTCGATCGCCCTGTCCACCAATGGGCGCAGCTCGACGTTCTCAATGGACAGCTCATCGACCTTAACCTGCATGCGCACCTTGGCCTGGTCCAATCGCGACAGCTCCTCCTCAGCGCTCCGATATGCATCCCTCGCATCGTTCAAATACCTGCCCACAGATTTGTAATCAGTACAAACTAGAAGGGCTATGCCAGTAATATAACTGCAGAGGCACCAAAAAAGATGCCAAAAAAGGCGCCAAAAAAGGCGCCAAAAAAGGCGCCAAAAAGGCGCCAAAAAAGGCGCCAAAAAAGGATATTATCAGAGGCAGCTTAATGGCGGACTGGTAGATGGGTTTCTACTGGCTCTCTGGAATCAAGACTAGTTTATTCCTGCCAAATGTAGCAGCCAATAGTAACATAACGTACCCCGAATTCTGTTATTTCTAGCCTCTGAACATCCCCTCATTGTGTACTGTTCAGTTTGAGACTGATCCTTCCGAGGCTTTTTTTCACATTTATTACTTCAGTACAAAATACAAGAACATCCAGAAATCGCATAATAAGTAACGATGCAAATACCTCATTGGTCTTGCTGCACTGAAGAAAATGATCAAAAAAGCTTCAAATAGGGCAATCCTGTTAATGCATTTAAAATAAAATATCCGACGAGGGGTCACAAAGTCCCAAAGTCCCAATGTCCCAAAGTCCCAAAGTCTCAAAGTCTCTAAGACCCAAAGTCTCAAAGTCGCAAAATGCATTTTAACTAAAATATCCAACTAGGGGTCAAGCAAAAAAATATAAATATCCCAGATAAGGCTTCCGTCTATATCCAAACCCTAAGGTTCAATTATAATAACACATTTAGTAGCTGCATACAAAGGAAGGCTAGAAAAAGATAAGAATGCTCGTAGTAGTTGTGATTCCCTGTACCCGCCGGCCGACTGTATCGGTGCCCAGGGTCAACATATAACTTGCATTTGGCATGTCATACCCGAAAATAAAAATAAAAAATAAAACTCCCAGTACCTGCCGGCCCTTGTCAGCAGTTCAGATGAGTTCTCAAGACAGCCGCGCAGCTCGGTCTGAATGACCTTGATGCGCTCGATGTCCTCGGTGACGCGGCGCCGTTGCGTGTTGGTGCGCTGGTTGGTGTCCACGGCGGTGCGCGAATCCTCTGTGGCGTGGCGGCTGTAGTTCTGCAACTCAGAGAGCTTGGCGCGCACGTCAGCGAGGAACACGTTGAGCGCGGTCGTGCGGTTCATTTGTGACACCGCGGCATCCATTAGCTCCTGGGCTCGGCGTAGTGCTACGCAATAATAATAGTAGTAGCATTAAATAAAATAACATAGCGTATTATCTTCATTTGTGTCATGTGCTTGTCCACAAGCTCCTGGGGCCGTAGTCACCACAGTCGCAACTGCCTAGCTGGAGCGAGTTTTGAGGTGGCTCCAGCTAAATCGCCAATGCCGTGCACGCGCTTTTGGATGGCGTGACCTCAAATCTCGCTCCAGCTAGGCAGTTGCAGCTATGATGACTATGGCCCCGAGGTTCGACGCTGCGCTGTATCATGATAACACGAATATATAGTTTATTCACGCATCGGTATAGAAGACGACACAGAAAATACTACTAACAGAGCACAAGATAAAATTAACTTAAATAGAACGTCCATGCCAAGGTAAAGCCGCACCAGATAGCGTGTCTACTATGAAAATGCTTTATAAATTGCTAAAGTTAAATAAGTACCATATTTGTAACATACTGAATGATCAAAATTCACAGCAGAACGTCTAGGTTAAATCAAATAAAATCACAATAGGAAAAAAATAGATATACTAAATAATGCTAAATCTTCAAAATACACACTCCATTAGCAAAGAACAACTAACTAAGTGAATGACAAGCAAATAATAAAGCATAAGACAATATCTCAGATCAGAATTTTCGGTATTTTATAGCATTATGCCCATTCAGAGCAGCAAAGAAGTCACCAGCACTTGTAAAACACAGATGAAAATTTAAATTCGCATTGTTGACACCTTCCCTCACCCTCGATGGCGTTGCGTAGCTCCATCTGCACGGTGTTATTGTCGTCGCTGAAGTCGCGCGCGTTGATGTCGACGAGCATTGCCTCGGCCTGGCGCAGCATGTCGTCGATGTTGTCGCGCCCCTCGTTGTTGCGGATAGAGTCGAGCACGCTCTTCACGTAGTCCACAGCGTCTGCGCACGCAACACATGCTTTGCAAACAAATGCATTCATTACTTTACTCAGCTCATTTACTGCACGGAGTGGTCATTGCGCGAATGCAAATTTGACACACACGACAGTCACAACATCGATGCGTTTCATCGTTTTGCAACAAACCATATTAGTAAAAATTTATGACATGCATAGACCGGGCAACTTCAGCGCTCTGGGCCTTATGCACTTTTGCACTCGCAGTAAGAAAGTATTGCCGCTAAATAATTAATAATTACTTCGCATAATATTACAGATTAGTCATTTTCTAAATTGTAATAGGCCCGAGTGTTCGTGTTATTATTTATAATAATAAAGAACACAAACCGAATCAAATCGCCGAGCATATCAAGTATTCATTTTAAAATTTTTAATCATTTTCTAAGGCAATACTGCGTTCACTCCTTGTCTGCTTTCATTTTCAGGTTAAAATGCTTGATTAAATAAGTTTTCAGGTACCGTGAGCCTCCTTGTAGGCAATGCGTGAGACCTCCTCCTGCAAGCTCTCTGCTCTAATTCTTGTCGCACTCGCGTCAGTTTCAGTCAACTCGGCCATGCGCACCAAGCGATCAGACTGCGCACAATCACACTCACACATCTTTCATTTGCATAATGCCGCATCATAAAAATAAGAATTATTTAGCAGGGCTCTGTATTAAAACACTAAAGATAATTTTAGATAATTTTCCGCCAATACAATGTTATCATCCTAAAAACATTTAATCATATTTTTCCAAGAATGCGAAACAGTTGGGAGTTATATTATTCACTCTTCGCTAAATATTTTTCAAATTTCAAGTATATTCCATTGCCTGAATATATTGTATTATTACACTGTATTATTGTATGCACAACAGACATTTAACGGGCAAAAAGGTCCCTCATCACGTCATTAGACATCAAAAATGACTCTCGACCAATTATTATTTACTACTATGTGTTATTTGTTATTCTAAAATTTACCTGGTACTCCATTCCCAAGCAATAAAAACAGATATATATGAAGAAGAGGCCTATTATTAATATAATTTTTTAAATTATCATCAACGCCCATTTCGTTGCCCGAAGTCAGGCAGCAGACCTTGGTTGTGACTTCGAGGGACAGCCGGCGCACCCTGTCAAGCTCCTGCTTGAGGGGCTCGAGCTCGTCCTCCACGTCGGGGGCGCGCGTCAGCTGGTCCACCATGGGGCGCAGCTCCCCTGCTGTCCGGTTGATCTCCTCCAGGCGCAGAAAGGCAAGCACTCCGGCGGAGACGTTGTGCAGCTCGTGGCGCATCGACGTCACGTTAAGGTCAAGGGCGTCGACGTCGTCGAGCAAGACGTGAACACAGTTGTCACATTCTGCGGCACAATATGCATCTTAAACAGACTATAAATTGGAGGCATGTAAATCATTAATAAATACGTAAATAATAACTTGGACGTAACTGTCGCAGTCTGGGGAAATCAGGACTCGGACTTCTAATCAGTCGACTTTTGACAAATTCATTACCAAGATGGCGCCATAACCAATCACTTTTTTACACGCACATAAAGCCAAGATAAAATTGAGACTAAAACTTGAGTCGAGATTAATTATTCAATTTTCATAATAAACGAATAGAAATGATAAAAGCATTGGCCTCACTTTCACACTCTACAGCTCGCCGCAGACTAAACAAAGTATATATAAAACGACTGAGAGCCTTGAGGCCTGGGAGACATAAGCCCGATACCTCTGCAGCCCACGTCCGGAATCATGATCCAGCGAGGCAGGCACCGGTCGCAGTTGGTCCCGGTGACCCCCGGCAGACACTGACACACCCCAGTCCTCGGGTCACAGGTCACCGCCCCGTCAGACAAGCACGAACACCCTAAATGCAGCAAAAAAGCATCAAAATTATTCCATTGCAATCATAATAATGAGTTCACAATCCTTATCAGCATCGAAGGACATCCTAAAAATATTGTCCAAGGATATTGTTTTGTTCCTTAGGATTGGGGGAGTTTAAGGCCCATGCGTGGTAACAATTAGTCACGATCTGTGCCTCAGGTAAAACAAAGAATCGTTCTCCCTACATAAGTCGCCTTTCATGACTCGCCCTGGAGCTCTTAAGCCCACTCTTTGTTCTCCGGACCGCAAAGGATCCAAGTGAATAGTATCGCATAAAAGTAGTTCATACAAAATAAGCCATTTATAAAATTAAGCTACAAAAAGAAAAATTTCAACAAATATTCAAGTGGTTGCATACGCTGGCAGCCACTCGGTCCATAGTTCCAGTGTCCAGGCTCGCACTGATCACACTGACGTCCTGTCACCCCTGCGAGACAGTCGCACTGACCGCTGCGCAAGTCACAGTCGGGGCCGAGCGACGCCGCGCCACACGCACACCGCGTGCACCCACTGCCACTCTCAAACCCAAACGCCTCGTCCTGCATACGTAAAACAAACACCATTGGTCAACTAGTTTAGCTAAACAGGTTAGTTAGTCATGCAAATTATTTTTTCTACATTCATCACTTTAGTACAATATACAAACACATACAGAAGTCACAAACGAAGTAATGATGTAAAGGAAAATGAGATAAATATCCCCAAGAAGGCTTGCGCCTATATCTCACCCCTGCAGCTCAATTATGTCACATTACATAACTATGTAGGCAATGGTAATTATACAAAGATAAGTTATCATTACAAAGAAACACAAGGAAATCTTTTTTATCAACAATTAATTAGTTAATTAAGTAATGTTATTAAAATAGACCAACTTACTGCTATAGCTTCCTTATATACATGCTTACACTATAATATATGATCATGTCAAGTTCCTTAAAAAAAATTGAAGCTTATCGACTAAGATAGAATTTTAACAATTTCAAACAAAGTGCAATGCTGACCGCGCACTGATTGCACGTTTCTCCAACAACGTTCGGCTTGCACAAACACGCGCCGGACTGGTGGTCGCACAGCTCGGTACCCGTCGGGTCACAGTTGCACTCTGCGCCAAACACACGACACACATGCAATATATTCCATTAGTTTGATACTTTGCGCAGTGGTAACTAACACAATGTAGCAAGAGATTTCTGAATGCAGTATACATGACCATAGAGTAATGTCCTATTGAGGGCATATATTCTATGCTAACATGTATCATAACAAACATATATCGTAACATATCATGTATGCTCACATACATCATCAAAAATATTCAAATTACGTAAGAGACAGCATAAATGTAATATACTACAGAAAGCATAAATATTCAATGAAAGATAGCCCATAAATGCTGAATAGATAACATAAACATAGTATAAAAACCTAGATATTGCATAAAAAACATAAACATCCGATAAAAAACATAGATATTGTATAAAAAACATGAATATCTAACTTTTAAAATGGCTTCTCATATAAAGCATGCATATATAAAACATGGATACATAAAACATAGATATCGTATATACTGTAGAGCATAAATATCGTACGCCTGCAGTTTTTCTGCACGATGGCGTCCCCGTAGTACCAGTCCCTGCACCGCTCGCACCGATCACCTCCTGCATCGTTGGCGCAGCGCAGACACTGTCCCGTCCTTGCGTCGCACCCCCCGGGGTCACGGGGGTCAATGTTTCCGCTGCACTCACACGCCCGGCACTGACTTCCGACCTCCAGGGGGTTGCCCCAGTGGCCAATGGCACAGCTGCAAAAATGCAAACTTAATTCTTGTGCTATTCTAACAGCAGCCGACAAAGTGGCAGGAAACAAGGACGTTAACACAAATACAGCTGCATCACGGTAAACTATCGTGCTATCGGCAGTTTAACAATATTAGATTTGCAGAAAATAGATTCAAATAACACAGCAGCGCTCCTATTGAAGCAATAGTAACTATAAATCTTACGCTTGTTCAAAATTACATTCAATCCAACGCACAGCAACATCAATTGTCAAGTGTATGTGCAAAGAAATATGTAAGAGTCGATGAGTGGAAGTGAGAATGCCGTACCTGTCGCAGGTCTGTCCTGTGTAGCCGGGCAGACACTCACAGTGACGCACAATGCCAAACACAGACACTTCACACGTCGTCGCAAAACTGCAAAAAAAAATATGCAAGCAGACTGGAATCAGGCTAAGGTAAGAGGTATTCAACACTAAAAATCACAATTATATCATTTTATCACATGGATTGTCATACAGTCATATGACAATCCAAGTGGTAAAATGAAATAATTCCAACAATAGTTATTGCATTACATAGTTAGTGAAGTAGACCTACTTCATAAAATGACAAAATTCTCTAAGAATTATAAAGTTGCGTCGTGTAAATGAAAAATACTAAACATGAAAATTGCACAAGAAAAATTAGCCATGATAGTAGAAATTTGTTGCTCATCAAAACACAGAATACAACACAGAACGTACTATATTTAAAATCTGGCAAAATGAATGTTCAAATAGATAAACACTAAAAAAACACGTCTAAACCCAAATCGGCCCATAGCACGCATAGCATGTGAAACTGATTTAGAATCATCATACTTCTATCTAATATAAAATCATTTTCATCCAAATATTCATATTCAGTGCCCAATGTTGCAGAGCGTCACTGACTTGTTGGTCTCCGTGGCCATGGGACATGCGCAGATCTTGCAGACAGCGCTGAAAGAGTCGTAGTAGTACCCGCGCTTGCACGCCAGACACTGAGGCCCTCCAAAATTGTCACGACAGTTCTGCAGCAACACCCCCATCAGTGGCTTAGTATAAGTTCAGCCTCAGCAGTACAATTTCTATAACCGACAAAATTCGCATCTCTCTGACTAGTTATCACTGACTAGACATCAAAAGCAAATCACTCTTCAAAACTGGCTCTTTACCATCCTTCATTCATTATTTATGATCTGCACAAAAAATTAAAGTGACTAATTTTAGAATGCACAAATTTTTTTTATTGTAGAATTACTCTGACCTATCTTTACAAATTTAACACAATTTTAATGACAGTACAACTACCAAATAAGTAGTTATATTTCTATTTTACTATTCACTACCAAAACAGTCCAATAAATGTAAAAAAAAATTGAACATACGCCTTACACATCAAATAAAAAAAATTTAATTTATCAACTTTATTGCTAAGCTTAAGCAAAAAATTTTTACACTACGTAGCTACCAGGCATTCCCCTGAGTCCGGGTCGCAGACGGTCGCCCGGTTGTTGCACTGACAGGGCACACAGGTCCCCAGGTAGGGGCCCTGCTTGGACCGGAAGTAGCCGGGGGCACACTGCTCGCAGGAAGTGCCGACGTAGTTAGGCGGACACTGACACTGCTCGACGTTCTTGGCGATGGGACCGCTGCCCGAGGGGGAAGATGTGTCGAGACGAACGTCCGATATTCTGCAGACACAAATAGCTGCTCAAATATTCGTTGGATAAAATAGGCAGGCGATAATGTAGAAGTAATCAAACTAAATCTGTCAGAAAGAAACTATGAATATATTTGAGTATACATCTATAATATATTTATTTATGCACATGGTTACGATTTCGTTCTTCATTTTAATACATTTTATTCATTTATTTCATGTTAAACTATAGCATCTGCACAATGAACACATGTTATTTTGTCCTTATACACATTTCACACAATTAAGAAGGGAATGCCAATTTTTGTTCAAAAACAATGCGTTTTTCAAAGTGCTGTTTGAATGTAATGCTGCTGAGAGGAGTGTAGTTGAACTGTCACCACACAACTTGCACAGTCTGCACACTAGAATCTCAAAAGAATATTGCCTGCACGATACAATCGACGGAGATACAGTGCGCAAGCCACATATGCATAGCACGCATATGTGTAGTATGCGCTACTCACGCGATACGACTGACGGAGGTGTAGTATGACCCTCGTATGTGTAATGCGCGTATGCCCGACAGTATCATCATGAACTGACCGCGATTGACCGGAGCACCGCTCGATTCGTGCACAAACTTGGTCTGCATGAATCAATCGATAATGAAAGTTAGTCAATCCCCAAGTCACCTGCCATAATAATGAAGACAAAAATTTCTGCAAATTTTTAAATGCTGAATTTTCTCTTCATTTGGAGCAAAACCAAAAGAGAGAGAAAATAAAGATAGGATGTACACAAAATATCCTAGAAATAATTCACTGTACCTCAAGAATGTCCGTTTCGACAGTGAGAGCTGTTCCAGGCTGAGGCTGTTCAGGATGCGTGTAGACAATAGTAAACTCTCGTCCCTGCATCACGCAAAAGGTGCGCAATGTCATTGATTAAGGGATTCATCTATGTATTCTTTCTTCTATTTCTATTAAGCACAATAGAGCACACAGGGAAAAAATTTCACAGGGTGCATAAGCACAACGATGGGCTGCCTTTTATTGGTTATCATTTCTTAAATCACACACATATAGTCAATTAATGGTTTTAGAAAAATGCAACTGCAACGCAGATCCTGTTCCGCATGACGACACACGTGATAGCTATCACAAAAAAGCATAAACTTTTCTATACAAAAGGAATTAGGAAATATTCATTTTTATCTTCTCATGATCAATGCAGAATCGCAAACACATTTATAACGGTTGGCTCATCAAACAGAAAAAATGCAGCTAACCTCAATCTTAACATCTGGACCAACAATGCCGTGCGAGTCCCCGGATCTCGTCAGCTCAAAAACAACGGTGTACGTCAGCTTGCCACCGTACGAAGTGACCTAACACATGCAAACAGATGTAAATATGTACACGACAGCATCGAACTCCAGTCTGTTCGATACCCTGAACACTGCACATTGCTTTATTACACATTGATACCTCATTATTGGTTTTGATGCATCATAATGAAGAAAAGGGATGAAAAAGGCTTCAAAAAATACCATCTTGCTAATTCATTTGAACTAAAATATCTGACAAGGGGTTAAATCGTGTCGCAAAGTAACGAAGTTGCAAGGTTGCAAAGTCGAAAAATGCATTTAAACTAAAAGAGCCCAGACGGAGGGAGGGCCCAGACGAGCGACTACCCGACTTTAACTGTTCTTTAATCGTATTTTAATGTTTTTCACTGTATTGGATTGTATTTTAATGCATTTTAACGTATGACAATGGATTCTAGTGTATTTTAATGTATTTTAATGTCTTTTAATGTATTTTAATGTTTTATCAATGAACTATGAACTTCTTTAGATTTAAACTAAAATATGCGACTAGGGATTAACAAATGATCCTAGTTGAGGATCATGTCTAGTTGAGGATCATGTTTAGTTGAGGATCATGTTTAGTTGAGGATTATATTTAGTTGAGGATCATGTTTAGTTGAGGATCATGTTTAGTTGAGGATCATATTTAGTTGAGGATCATATTTAGTTGAGGATCATAGTTAGTTGAGGATCATATTTGGTTGAGGATCATGTATAGTTAAAGGTCACATTTAGCTGAGAATCATATTAATTATTCTGTTCTGGCTGTACTGCAGTATGCTAAACTAAGAGCTTCACTGAGAACTGGAATTATTGTTTCTAATACTAAGCAGGAGGGAAATTGAAGCAGGTCCAGAAAGAATGAAAAATGGCCAAAGGGATCTGGAAGAAAATATTAAATAATTCATTGAAACAACAAACAATCTACTCGCAAGAAATCACACAAAGGCACAAAATGATGAGCTGACGATATAACCGAATGCAGCAATTGGATGCCAAAGACCTGTCAAACGACAGAACAGTAAACAATGCGCAGACCTTGTTGCCGAGGAAGGGCTCAGAGGCGATCCAGTATATGGGGTCCTCAGAGTTGACGATGTTCTCGTCGCGCAGAGAGGGCAGCTCAAGCCGGTTTAAACTGGTTACGAGTCGCGGACTGCCTTTGAGGTTGTTGTAGCCCCAGCCAAGCATTGAAGTCACCTGGCGCGTCAATAAAACTCAGTAAAACTCTGCGATTTCATGCTCAGACTGCACAAAAAGAACAGATTCAGACTATTTATTGTGGCAACTCACAGGCGGTTTGTATCTATATTTAAATCAGAAAACAGCAGCTATATTGTTAGAATGGTTGTACTGCGAGTTACGTGTGCAACTGATAATCAATAATTATACACAGGTGTTCAGATATACTTAATTCTATCGAATTCAAATTCAAAACATCAAGCCTGAAATTTCTCAATTGATCAATTGCTTCTTTTTTACGCGCTTAACAGGCAAAAATAATATAAATTCAATGACTGTTTCATCACAGAAACAGCCCCTAGTCTTATGCACACAAAATGCAAGAAGAGGAACAAGAGTGGTTCACCTGTGCGCGTCGGTAGGTGGACGAGTCACACTGGCTGGTGATGCCGAAGCAGAAGCACTGTGAGCAGCCCTTGGGATTGCGATCCTCGAGGTAGAACGCGCCTGGCGCGCACTGGGAGCACTGAATGCCTTCCACGTTCTCCTGCACGATAAACATCGCTGCCACATCAATACATCACGCAGGCTTAACAAGGATTGGATAGATCTTTATCTACCAAATGTCAAACGCATAAGGTCAACAACCTCAAAAAATATAAGAACAACAATATACATGCATGCGTAATTCCACAAGCTGGCAACATCAGTTTGATTAGAGTAAAAAACCGAACATCATCAACACCGCAACATCAGTTCTCAGTAAAAAATCCCTAAAAAGTAAAGGATACTAAGTCAATCCTTAATAATTATGGTATTTCAAATGAGCAAAATTAACAAACACAAGAACAGAATTTTTTTTTATAAAAATTACGCAATAATTGACAAATGAATATAACTAGATCTAGTCAAATATCACTAGATCTAGTCAAATAACACTGATTACACTGCAAGCCGGTGACACTGCACATTACGCGCGCGCACCTTGCATAAGCACTCAGCGGTGTCCTGGTCACACACGTCCGGCTGCACGCCGAGCGCGTTGCACGAGCACTGGTCGCAGTCAGGAAACCCGTAGTGCCCCACCTCGCACAGGTTGCACTGACGACCGGCGATGTTCGGCAGACAGCTGCGAGGGGGGGGCAAGCATGGGGAATTCACTCACTTGCTAAAATAATAGTCATAAACTAAGCAGCCTACTTATCCTTTTCCTCTCTTCTCTTTTAGTAATTCCCTGCTTCAGTCAGAAAATTTGATTAAAATTACAACCATATCAAACGCGTTATCAAATGGAATATTTCATCAATAGAAGCCGATTCTTATTAGTCACTGAGTATTACTTCTGCTTTTTCATTGGTGCATGTGAAAATATGATTGTCGATTTTTTTACCTGCATTTGCCTGTTTCAAATGCTAACTTAAATTCAAGAAATGCTTCAGCCATATGAAAAAATGCGTTATGCTGTTACTAAGTATGGTATTACTTCAACATTTTTTTGCATTTTTTTGCATTGGTTAATCTAATCATAAGAGCTAGAATCTTTCCTTACTCGCATTCTCCGGTCTCGGCGTCGCAGTCGACATTTCCGTCGACGGTCCCGTCCGCGTCACAGCCGCAGTCCTCGCAGCCAATCAGCTGGTCAAAGCCGAATGTCTGCGGGAGACAGATGTCGCAGTTGGGCCCGGTGACGCGGGGGGGGCACACGCACTTACCGGAGCGCGGCTCACACAGGCCGCTCGGACAGTTACACTCTGGGATAGAAAGGGGAAACAGGTGAGGGGTGAGGAAACTTGCACAAAATTATCAAGTATTTGTCTTTTGGCATTGATGCAATCAACGGGATGCAATCATGCTTTATTTTCTTTGCGTAACCTGTTAAATTTTTCATACAACGCGACACTACAGTAAACTTATGTGCTCTCGATACGAGTAAAACATTTGACAAATTGAATAGATTTGCATCATTCATTAAATTGATGAATAGGAAGTGTCCGATGATATTAATTAATATTTTGGACTGTTAGTACGCGAAGATCTTTGCATGTATTAAGTGGGGAGCATGTTTCTCTCCATTTGTTAGGCTCATGACTGGCACAAGGCAAGGTAGTGTAACCTCACCCTATTTGTTTGCTGTGTTTATTGATGACGTCATTGTAAAATTTCAATCTTTACGTTTAGGCTGTCACATAAGAAATGTTTGCTTTAATGCATATGCAGACGATTTGTTGCTAGCAAGTATTTCAATTAGAGATTTGCAACACAATTCTTCAGTGCAGATATCTACCATGCCGGTAGATATCTGCACTGAAGAACTTGAGTGGTTGGACATGAAGATCAACGTTAAGAAATCGATGTACATAATAATAATAATAATAATTATTATTATTATCTTTATTAAGTTAAGTTAAGAGAACTGATGACGTCTGACGTGTGACGAATCACTGTATTATGTTACTTTAATAATTAATGGCAACTGATCGAGTTCAAATTGGTGTACACCCTAATATCATTGATAGACAGCCTGGTATAGTTGATTGTGACATTAGGCGTCCTTCTTATTATGAGGAAGATCATGCAGTTTTAATTTAATATTCCATTTTTGTGTTGTATGCGGTACTTTGTTCGGTTGGTGTTGAATTGCTCTCTGTACTATACCGCTTGTGTGAAACAAAGATCTATATATTGATCGAGTTCCTGCACTCGTTTAATAATAACTACTATTATTTTCTGACAATTTTTTTAGAGCGCCATAACATGACCGAAGTCATCGCAAGGGCGCTGCACGCAACCTTTAATAATTAATATATAATTATTTTGCAGGTATGAGACAAATTTTGTACAAAGTATAATAATTAGTTGATAAAAGTAATAAGTTATTTTAAAATTACTCGTGTCATATAAATGCAACCAGATATCATGTACAGCGGCAAGAAATGTTAATGATATGATTGCCTTGAATGCCAGAATTCAAAGCCGGAAGCATACGCATCAAATCTCAAAAATATATCCGTGATTGAATATTTTAAATTCAAATCCATTAGCAAGACGGAGCCATTTCTATTGAGTTTAATTAATTTTACTGCATAACAATGCTGCAAAACCAAATAAGGATAAATAGTCATCACCCCAACTTACGCTTGCAGTTGGGGAAGCCGTAGAAGCCGGTTGGACAGCTGGAGCAGGTCCGACCAATCACGTTGGGCTTGCAGCGACACTGACCCCCGAACTCGTCGCAGGTGAAGGACGCTGCCCCATCGGGGTTGCACTGGCAGTGGAAGGCGCCGTTGTTGTAGTCCGTCGTCAGCGAGTAGACCGCCTTGCGACAGAAACCCGTCGCGTTCAGCCTGAACGGATGATCAGCATTCAATAATATGTGAATTAAACTTTAGAGTACTAATACAAAGTTTTAATTTTAAGTGCAGAAGAAGCAATATAATAATAACAGGGTCCAATGAGTTAGGGTGCATTTTGACGTAGAAAAACATCATCGGGGACCAAAAAAGCACCAATGAATAAGCCTATTTGTTGCAGTGTAGCTTACAAAGAAATACAGAGTCGGAGGCCTATTGAATATGATGTAAATGCGTCTATGTTTTATTACTGTAAATCAATGCATGTGATAAACCTGAGCGTAGCTTGCAGGCCGTGCCTGGTAAAAACAGGCCTGTGCAATGTATAGATCTGTGATCGGTTTTGGACGACCTACCTAGGACTTCAAATTATTTTTTTAATTCTAATTATCCGACTCCGAATTATTATTATAATTCTAATTATATACTATATATATATTATATACTATTATATACTAAAATAGAGATGGGCAAGGGAAGGCCGACCCGACGTTGAAGTCGTCACTGCCGCACTTGCTGATGAACTCTGACGACTTGTCGACGTCCTGTGCGCTGAGCACGTCCCTGGTTTTTAGTGTCACTGATGGCACGATCAACAGGTAGTCCTAACAACAACATGACGTCATGAAGCATGAATGACGTCATGAAGCATGGATAAGTCATGAAGCATGGATGACGTCATGAAGCATGGATGACGTCATGAAGCATGGATGACATTATTGCTTGCATGACGTCAGAATAGATCATAAAAAGAGACCACAGAGCTCATTCAAAAGTAAGAAGATCCGAGGCCGATATACCCACCAGCCAAATATTCCTTGTGCTGTTGAAGCTCAATCGAATGTCAAGGTCAGAAAGGTCGAGGAGGTCGGGGTCAGGGACAGCATCCTTGAACCTCACGACGGATCTGCAGCCTCCAACGTTCGGACAGTAGTCAGCACGGAATTGGCCTGAAACGTCATAGCAATTAACAAAAATTAAAAGACACATAGAACTAAACATAAAAATTATAAGAATTTGTTTCTCTTTCTTCATATTCGTGCAATGATTTATCAAGACCACTACAACTTTGTTCCATTCTAGTCCCTCTAAAAAACATAAGTAGACTTTAGTTTGCGTAATGATATAAGTTAGCCAAAAAATTGTATGCTATTATTCATATATTACAAGCAATGGTGATGTCATAAAAATTAATTTGAGACAACAAGCCGGCAGTCATACAGTGAAAGTTGCATGTTATATCAATAGTTCTACAGGATTTTTTGAGAAAGAGGTGTTCACTCTTCGAGGCATACTAGTAGAACATACCAACATGAGATTTTTTAAGCATAATTGGTGATACGTAAGATTTCAGGGCAAATTCTGAAGAAACATGAGATTTTAAAGGCAAATGCTGATAATTACATGAACCTATGAAGCCTGTCAATGGGTGTCGAACAGCTGTGCAAAGCTACTGACCCTTGTAGACTTGTCCCACGGTGTGTACGTCGACGTTAACGTCAAACCCCGTGCTGTCCGGCTGGTAGTAGTGAATCACGAACCCGTACCTCCCAGGGTTGGTCACTTCAGCATGCACGCTCACTGTGGGCTGAAACAGCAATGAAAACTTGATCAAACAACCAGGGTGTAGCAGTTGAACAACGGGTAGCTGATCCCATTGGGATCTTCTATTAAACACAAAACTGTGTAATCTCTCGTAACAAATAATGCAAAAAAAAGTTCCTTTACTAAGATGGCTCAAATGTTGAAATTGAGTCCGCACTTTATAGTAGCACACCAATAATTGTCTTGTCAACACTTCAATGATTTTCATTAAAAAACTGAAGCAGACTAACATGCATGTTGTGACCTCGTCAGACAATTAGACAATAACAACAAATCCTTATATACATGTAATGTATAACAAACAAATTCATTAAAATTCCAAACACAACAGCTACCAATTACTGCAGAGATTAGAAGCTGGGACGCACCAATCGCTGATCGAGTTTGATGACCTTCACCGTGACGTCGATTATGCTTGGGGGAACGACCGTCTCCACGCGATCCTGGTTCGGATGTGACTCAAAGTCAATGCGAGTCGCTTCCGCCGGGGAAATGTATGTCCCAGGGATACACCTATATGCAGTTACGCTATATTTCTAGTTTTTCTTTCATTACTGTTTAACGTATCTAGTTCAGTTTGGTTGTTTTCTATGCTTTTCACATTTACCATTAAGCGCACATCAAAATATGAATCAAATAGTGCAACTCGATGAAGTAACGAGGCGAAACAAAAAGAAATAGATCTATCACAGGATCTGTGCCTAATCCCTACAGCAATTTTATAAAATAGAATTGAACAAAAACAATGTCTTTGCATAAATGCAACCAGACTAGAAGATATAAAACATAATACCGTGTGCTTTAGAAATACTATATTAAACTAAGCCCATCATATCATTCAGCTGTGTCATATTGGTATTAATTTCTAAAACCATAGCCACTGACCCGCTAAGATATGCTAATGTCGGAAATCACCTGAATCCATAAAAATCTTAGAAAATAGATCCTGAATTCATTGATAAGCTAGAACTTTGTTAAACCATAGGCTATATCGATAGAGCAAGAAAGTTATAAATTAACAAACATATCAGCATAAAAAGAGAAAAAAAATTTAAATAAGTAAATTAATTATTAGGCATATTGAACACAAGATTCACTCACTCGCCATCTCTGCGAATGCACTGGAACTTTGGCGCGATGTAGTCGATGCTCCACTTATTCACAGGAATTGCAATTATCGAGTCCTGAAAGCACAACCGCATTTGACAAAATCAATATAAATGCAAAAGACAAGCGCGTTCTAATTGACTCAAATACTTCTTATTAATATCAATGCCTAACAATTTAATACACTACAGCAAAACTATTAAGAGCTTTGATTAAATCAACAAATGCCAACAAATCCAGCAATGCGTAATTGCAGACTCTGATAGCTGCTGTTGGGCGGAATATGAGAAGAACTAACAATGGCCAGATCCAGATCAGCGCGCCCGCTCAGTGTCACTGTCGCGTACAGGCCGTCAATGGAGAACTCCTTTGGATTAGTTCCAGAATCAATCACCAGCTGGCGACAGAGCGAGCTGCAATGGTAAAAGCAGATTTCAATTTAAACTCAATTCGCTCGATGCAATTAACAGCAATTACAGTAATAAATAGGTCAAGAAATCCGACGCAAGCTGTGCGCTTCGGTTGCGCATTTCACGCATTTCAGGCATACGCTGGCCTGGCTACTTAATACTTGTGAACTATCCACACATAATTTGTAATACATTGCATTATTCGTTAACACACTGTGATATCATTGGCTCCACAGCTAGCGCAGAACAAAATGCACAACATCAAACAAGAAAAAAGATGACAACAGATTATAAGCATAAAAAATAAAATATACCATTTAAATTAACTCCAAATGGCATATGCAAGATTTCTGCTAATTGTTTTTCAGCACCAGACCTGTAGGGACAGCCGGGCAGCCTGAGTTGACCCCGGTCCTGACCCCGCGAGGTCACGACCTCCACGTTCAGCTCCTGTATGCGACCGGTCGTGCGACTGAAGTACTGGATGACGAGGATGTACTTGCCTGGGTGGGGTACTGGCACGTCCACCGACAGGGAGGTCTGACGGAAGAGGAAGATATTACACCAGCACTCAAAGATTAATTATCCGCATCAACTCGACATAAAAACAACCACAGACAAACCCGTTATTGCTGCCTATCACAAAATGAAAATAAGCTATATACTATAGTGGATAGCCAAGATCAATGAGCTTACTATGGATAAGGCAAAACAAACAATCTACACGCGAGATTCGAACGCCATCACGTTAATGCTTTTAATCAGAGGGTGGATTATTCATTAAGTTAGACAATCAACTCCAAAAAAAGCAGAGAAAAACTGCAGCAAAAACTACAAGTTGCAGCCCCAACTAAATTATGTAAAAAGCCTTTCTAAAATAACTGCAACACTGCTAAACAAAACCAATCATTTATTTAAGCTGTGTTACAGTACACAGTTAGCATAGATTCTTTGCTGCACCAGTAGACATTTTGCTCAGAGCACCAATTGCACAATATAACTGCTTATTTATTAACCCTTAGTTGGATATTTGAGTTAAAATGCACTTTGCAACTGTGACTTAGTGACTTTGAGACTTTGAGACTTTCCTAAGCATCCACTCCAGCTTCCTCCGCGACACGCAGCAAGCCTCGACGAGTCTGTCTGGCATGGCGCTATTTTGAAGCCTCTGTCATCATTTTTCTTCACTATAATGCAGCAAAACCAATGAGGTATTAACACTCGCCAAGCTTTGATCATTACCACTTAATATTTCCCAGATTACAGGTCTGGTAGGTCTGCTACTCAACTTCCTCAATCACACAGTTCACCTGGTGTCGGTCCAAGTACGCCAAGTCCTCGGTGTCCAGTTTCTCAGTGATGTCGTGATCGGTGAAAAGCTGGGTTTTGTCCCGGACCCCCTCGGTGAGTACGAACCCGTTCTCGCCCCTCGCAGAGGGCTGTGACGTCACGTCGACGTACACAAAGTGTTTGCATCTGAGCCACACAATATTGAGTGTTTGTTCACAATTTCAAATACATATTGAACTTGGTATGCATTGCAGTGCTGCAGCGAAGCTTCGAGCGCTTCATCAATATGTTAATTATCCAGCTATACGGAGTATTGATTTTTTTGTATCGACATAAAGTACATAGCAATATCAAAGAGTTTAAGTTAACTGTAAAGATTAAAGGCAGCAGCATCATATATCCGCTTACGTTCTCAACAAAATTGGCTCACATTTCGTCAGTGGTTGGCAGCGTGCAGGGTTTGTTCACTTTCTCCTGAAGTATTGTCGCCTCATAGTACGCTTGAGGCAGGAGTACAACGTAGTCCTGAACAATGTCACACAGACATTTTCACTATCATTTCATCATCAATTTATAAAAATTCATTAATCATGTTTGATCAGTCTATATATCTACCTCATTACCGTTAAAACAGAAAATTTAGAGCTAGAAACACATACTTGCCCCATAAAAAAATTTGTGCTTATCATAGTCTAAATTTTTGCCTTGTTGTGAACAAACCCATTTGTTCACAACAACGCAAAATGTAGGCAATGATAAAGAATTTTTTATCGAGCAAGTACATATTTTTAGCTCTTAATTGGCTACTTGTACGCTTGCTCTAATTTGCTACATGTATGCATTAAATTCTTTCTTAACTTACATCCTCTTGCATTCTTGTCAACATTCATTTTGATAAAACAAATTTGCATATTAAGCTACGCAAAACCAGGCAATTCTAATTTCATGATTTGCATCCTCCAGCAAAAACATGTAAAAGGAAGAAAAAAAGAAGAAGTCATACAACGAGGACGCTGTCGGAAGTCTTGAGCGCGACGGTCCAGCGGCCGGGGTCAAGGACAAAGGTCGATACTACCCCACTGCCGGACACGGTGACGTGCTGGGGGCGTCGCGCGGGGGCAAACACAAAGCTCGCCTGCTGCACCTCCGACGAAGATTCGGGTCGGATCGTGACCTCAGCGGGGATCGAGTGCGAGTTGGGGTTGACGTAGCGGAATATGACGTGGTAGAGGCTCGACTTGCGAATGTCAAGGTCGACTCTGACCTCCGGCTGAGTGGAGAAAATATTGGAATGCATATAAATAAGTGAAGAAATAAATTTTATGAAAATATGCATGTAAAAATGAAACTTTAAATTCTAAATAAGCGCAATATAATTAATCATGAAGAACTAATATATTTTATATGTATATTCCTTAAATAATCTTTTCAGCTGAAACACATCATTAAAAGATTTAAAATGTTAAAGAGGCCTACTCATAATTCAACTAAGCACACTCAGCACAGTTATATGCTTTTAATATGCATCCTTATTATGAGAATGGATAGAAATAAAATGAAAAAATCAATTTTAAACAGGGAAGCTTTATTCACTTATAAGTAGGCTATTTCACCGGACAGTACGAATTCTTGAAGGAAAAGTACAGAACAGAACAGGACAGAACAGAACAGAACAAAACAAAACAGAGCAAAAACAGAACAGAACAGAACAGAATAGAACAGAACAGAACAAAACAGAAGAAAAAAGAAACGAGATTCTCAAACTACATCAGCCACACGCAGTTAAAAAAATCCTGCAGAAAAAGCACCTGAATCTTGGAGAATATCGCGTATCCCTTCCAAGAGTATTCGGGGAAAGCCCGCGCGTCGAACCCGTAGCGCACCGCCCCCCCGGAGGCCGTCCTACCGTCCTCAAGCTCATACATGTTGTGGTAGAGGGAGGGGAAGTAGTGCGTCGAGATCGGACTGAAAGAAAAACAGTAGGCAATCGTGAATAAATAAAATAACTTAAAAGACCATAAAAATTAAAAAAATAGCACGATGCACTCGTGCACACATTTAGTCTACATCACAGCAAGATTGTAGCGCGACTTACCACCCACTCGGTGACTAATTTGCAGTAACTGTGTGCAGATTCTGCCTCAAAATTTTTTTAAAGCATTTTGTTACCTGGAACTAAACTATCATTAAAACATGATAGCTTCAAATCTCTGTAACATCCAAAGGTTGCAACGATTGATCATGCAACAGCATATTTTCACATCAAAATCACACGACGATGCAGTTAGAACATTTTAAAACAGTGTATTTTCAAAAGTCTTTTAAATTAATTTGGATTATCTAAGGCAGAAGCGCATACTTTTCGCATTTGTTCCCGTTGACACGCGGCTTGCAGCTGCACTGACCGGTACGCTTGTTGCAGCTCTGGTCCTGAGACCCTCCCACGTCACAGTCACATGCTGCAACACGCATGCACATTTAAGCAAATTATTAATAACATCCCATATAAATCGCTTCCACTATTCACTTGATTGATGAAAGAAAAAGAGCCTTGGAAACATCTTCATTCAAATACTTTGAAAGATTTTCTAAAGACCTATTTGCAAATGGTCATCTATTACAGTGAGTGCCTCCTTTATCGGTGGATATGCATCTTATATATTTCTATACATATATGTTTTATTCGCACACTAAATATATATATAGTATCAACATGCATTTGCGTGATATATATGATTATTTTCAAATACCCTGTATCACAGCAGTTTCTTGATCGCACTAGTACTTAAAGCTGCGTCCATTATACATTTGGTACATCAATGTTCTGTGCATAACGTTGTTTTCAAAAGGAAAGAAAAATAACAAGATAAGAACATATTTATATGCACCATGGCAGCCGAATGCGTTCCAGTCCTGAAGGTTGAACGTTCCATCGACGCAGGTGTCGCAGCGCTGGCTGTTGGCAAACGGCTTGCACGCACACTGACCCGTCACCCCCTGGCAGACCTTGGACCCGCCCAGAGCACCCCTCGCGTCACAGTTGCAGTCTACAGCATGGCGCAAGAATGTGTTTAAATTATTGTCAGGCATCAATTAAAGTTAGACGTTACAAATATTAGTAACCTTTTTCTGCCATGTTTCAGAAATATAAAGCAATTTCAAAACTTCAATTCCACAATACAGCCAACGCGATATATCATACCATTCATCAATGTGATTGCATCATAGAAAATTAGCTGAAAAATAAAACAAATTTTCGTGTAAACTCTGAAAGAACATGCAATTAAATTTCTTAGCCGATTTTAATAGATTTAGGCTGAGAAAGTAAGGGTCTATTTCCATGGTACGTATTTTGCATGAAATATTGCATGTCATTTCGCATGCAATTTTGCATGCACAGAATCATGGCCAGTTGATGACCGTTGTCATGACAATGATTTCCTTAACTGGGTTTCATGCACAGCTTGTTCCTTAACTGGGTTTCATGCATGGCTAACATGAAATCCAGTTAAGAACATTTCGCATTGAAATTTTCTTAATATCGTTGCACGCAAAAATGCATGCAAAATTGCATGCAAAATATGCATGGTTGAAAGAGACCCTGAGCGATGTAAGGCGAGTAAAGGGCCGGCATACCCTCGCAGCCATAAGGGTTGTCAATGTTGAGGTTCCAGTAGCCGGGCTTGCACTGGTCGCATATCCTCCCCTCCACCCTCTCCTTGCACTCACACAGCCGCCCATCCTGGTGCGCCCCGCATCCCCCAAGGGGGTACCCAGGCACTTCCCGCGCCCCGGCAGGGTTGCAGCTGCACTCTGAGCGCGTACAACATAGATTTTATTGTATTTATACAACATTCGTGAATATTTGAATACAACAGAATTTGAGAGCAAATGGGAAGTAATATATTCTTCAAAATCGACAAAAATACTAAACGTTGGAGCATTTTTAGCATACATATTAAACACAGTAAAGTATTTAAACCAGACGCAGATACAATACAGTCAAATTTGTAGTGTATGTGAATACGATAAATAACACGACACGACAAGTCAGGCAAAATACATATGAATACTACACCGGCTGAAAAAGCATCGAGACTGGTCAAGCACTATCAAATAGCAATAAAATCGACAGAGTTGCGCCTGCGATGTTAATTTTAAATACAATAATTCTGTCAAAAATCACTATCAAGCAAGGCATGTATCACAGATAGTGAGATCTCGTCAAACCTTCACAGACGGGGTAGTTGTAGAAGTTTGGTCGACACTTGTTGCAAGTAAGTCCTTCAAAGGTCGGCATGCAGTTGCACTGACCACTGCCCTCGTCACACGACAGGCCAAATGAGCCACGCGTGTCACAGTTACAGCCTAAGACAGTCCAAAAGGATAAAAATTCAAATTATCTCTGTATAAAGCTAAAGTGCATACATAGAAGTAAATACAGAGCAAATACCACTGTAGTCTGAGTATTCAAGCGAGACAAATGCAAATGTTTAAAATCAGTTCAATAAACTGATCCAAACAAGTACAGAATTAACCTTGAGTTAATAATGAAAACTTCGAATAAATAAATCATTTTAGCCCTGTAAAACGGATAAGTACATACTTTAAAAAAAATCTAAAGTGCAACCCCATGCAAGCAAAATACTGGCAGTATATATCTCATAAATCAAACGGGTCGCATTTGACTAAATTTTAAAAGCTGAAAATTGGCAATGCTCAAAGCAGACAGCAGAAAGAAGTTACTGAGGCAGTCGGGGTGTCTGTAGTAGCCTGGCGCGCACTGGTCACACGTCCTGCCTCCAAAGTTGCGCTTGCAGACGCACTGACCGGACGTGTCGCAGTCATTCGTGTGCATACCGACAGCATTGCAGCCACACCCTGAGTGCAAGAAAATGAGACGAATGCCATACTACTAAACGAAATTTTACATAGATTATTTCACATTAATTACATGGAATTGTGTAATATACTTCATGCATTTTTGAATGTATTCCCGTTGCTGTCCTGATCATGCGACATAAGCTTTATAATAAGTAAATTTTTCTAATAAAAGTTTTCTAGAAGATTGGTATAGCTCCAGAATGCGATTTACACACACTTTTCTTTCCATATCATCAGCTGAATTTTGTAATAGTAACCTTCGCACAAATGCAGAGATCGATTGAAAATAAATTAGTAAACAAAATGAAGCCAACTAGCTAAGAGCAAAAAAGATACCAATGCAGTGCGGAAATCTGTAGAAGCCTGCGGAACATCGGTCGCAACGAGGTCCACCAAAGTTTGACTGACACGAACAACTGCCTGATTCCTGATCGCAGATCTCGGGGGAACTCCCACTACGGTCACAGTCACAGTCTGAAAGCAAAGAAAGCTTTGCTGCATTTTGATCGCAATAAAGTGGAAATCTAGGAATATGGTTAAAGGGTTTCTGGTGAATTTAGACTTTAGACTAGTAGCCATTGTTCAAGCGGGACATTTTATTAATGCGATAGCAAAACTAGAACGGTTGATTAGCTGAAAGTAAACCTCAAAAAATTTCAAGTAACTCGAAGAAGTTCACTTACTTGCTCAATTTCAGTGAGTAGATTTGGTTAGATCTGCGTACAGAGTCAAAGTGATCATGCCGTGAGCCAGTTCCGTTAAGCATCTACTCACACTCGCAGGCGGGGTAGTTGTAGTAGCCGTTGGCACAGCGCTTGCAGTCGCGACCGCCGTAGTTCTGTCGGCAGCGACACTGGCCGCTCGTGACGTCACAGCTACCGCCGATCGCTCCAATACCGTCGCACGAGCAGGCTGGGGGAAACAAGAGCAACCGTAGTGACTTCAAACAATAAATCAACATTTATATATAAATCATTCGTGATTGGATGGAACAAACTTAAAATAGAACACATGTTATTAAGGATTCAATTTTTAAATTTAGCATAGCAATCGGTGCACCCGAAGGTACTGCGAGAGTGCTACAACATCAAAATTGATGGCAGTGGAAAAGAAGAAGATAAAGAATTCGTACATTATACAAATATAGCAAACTACTGACACTAAATTGTATCTAATGCGATCAGATGACACACCTTTTTAAAATAAAAAAAGTTGATCATAAGAGAACTAAAATTTGACAAAATCTAGCTTTCATCCTAAAGCACTCACGTCTGCACTCAGGGAACTTGTAGTAGCCATAAGCACACTGGTCACAGTTTGGTCCGTCGTAATTGGGCTTGCAGGGGCACTGCCCCCCCCCAACCTCGCAGACCTGCCCCTGGGTCCCGTTCACGTGACACTGGCAGGGGATGCAGCGTGGGTAACCGTAGTAACCAACGTTACATCTGAATGGCCAGTAAAAAAACATGTTTAAGTTTTTACACATCTTGATCACACGCAGGCAATCAATCTTTAAACAACATAGTTTGATCGACTCTGCTACATGAACCAATTTCTTTGCAGAAAACCTGAATTCAAAGCACTAAAAGAATTAAACATATGAGCTGTTTTTAGGCAAACAATTATTATAGAATTATAAATCAACTTTTAATCAATTTTTTCTATTTAAAGAATTTACAGTAAATTTGTATCATAATCAAATTTGGAGCAAATTTTCAACAAACTCGACTTCAACGAATTTAAAGCAATTTTTTAACCAACTCAAAACACCTCCCCCTCGCACCTGTCGCAGTTGGTCCCTGAATACTCCGGCTTGCACAGACACCGCCCCGTTCCCTCCTCACACCCCCCTGTCGAGTAGGTCAGATCACAACGGCAGCGCTGACAAACCCTGATCGAGTTGATCTCCACCCCAAACGGTCGGTAGTAGCCAAACGCGCAAAGTTCGCAGTTGACCCCCGCTGTGTTGTGCTGACAGTTGATGCACACCCCGCCCCCCTCATACTTCCCGTGGATGTCGAGGCTGCTGCGGTTGCGGTTGACCTCCGGGTCGTAGCGACACTCCGTCCCGTGACCGTGGCACTGGCATGCTGGAAGTGGGGGAACAATGTCAAAGCTTTAGTTACGCTTAGGGATAAGATTGAGAGACCAGCGATGTGGTGATCAAAATAGGACTTGAACGTAATTGAAAAAAACATAATTGAAAAAAACATAATTGAAAAAAACATAATTGAAAAAAACACAATTGAAAAAAACATAATTGAAAAAAACATAATTGAAAAAAACATAATTTAAAAAAACATAATTTAAAAAAACATAATTGAAAAAAACATAATTGAAAAAAACATAATTGAAAAATTATTGACGCTGCAGTGCAGTTGAGTCTCTCTGAATTTGATAGCCAACTGCTTGTAGCCAACCGATCATATTTTTCAAGTTTTGCAGCTCGGAATACAGTGCGAACTAGTCAATGCAAACGAACCCGCCATAGTGCATGACATAGGGGCTGTTGACCAGATAATATTGCATTAGACTGTTTATAGGGCATGGGAAATCCGAAACTGCAATCCGAATTTTTTAATCGCGATATTTTTACGTAATGATTTTTATGTCATTTTTCTATTTTAGTTTTCAAATCAATCAGAAGCCGTGGGGTTGAGATCTCACGTTCGCAGGTGTTGTTGGCGTCGAGGGTAGCCGGACGCCAAGGCTTCTGCACGAAGCCCGGGCAGCACTCCTGACACTGCTCTCCACACGTGTTGTGCTGACAGCGACAGACGAGCTTCAACGGGTCGTGAGGGTCCGTCATGTCACAGATAGCCGCGTGACCGTTGCACACGCACCGACCGCCGATCGATATGTCCTTGATGCTGTAGTAGTACTGGAACCAAGCGCTATCCATTACAAATAGGCCTAGTACTGGAACCAAGCGCTATCCATTACAAGTAGGCCTAGTAGCCTATCTAAGCTTTTCAAACTTTACTAAGCGCTATCAAGCGGCCCATTTCAGAAATAAATTAACTAACCTCCTTTATATCTTGTAATCTGTTAATGTCCATGTTTTCACACAGGTTTGTAACTTTACACGTTTTCGCCCGTTCTGATCAGGACTGCTGGAGCGGGGTTTTTACGACCAGATGCCCTTCAAAAATCTTCTTGCCATTTCTTCTAACGCTCGTGAAAGCGTAGAGTTTAAAATTGCAACGACAAGATAGCCCTAAGATTTGCTTAAGAAGTTCTTAAGTCTTAAATATTCCAAAAATGCCTTGGTGAATGAGGCCCCGGTAGTCCTACCCGTCTGGTGACGGTGGAGTCCTGTCGCGCCACGGCCATGAGGTGTCCGAGCAGAGTTTTGGTGCGCAGCAGACGCAGACGCACGTTGGTCGCCTTGGTCCACTCCTGCAGGGGGAGCGAGTAGGAAAAGTTGTTGGAGCTCGGACGGTTGTTCACCAGCGATATGACGATCTGAAACATTTAATGCAAACGAGCATCCTAGAAGGCTAGTTGCATATCAGCATCGTTATCGATTTGTTTAAACTGAATTGCTGCTTCTATATATTGCTTGTGCATTGCAAGCAATAATACAAACAGAAAGCTTAGTGAGCAAAATCATCTCAGATAAAAAAAATCGCAACCTGATATAAAAATACAATTCAGAAAAGTGTCGTACTTCATAGAAGATCATCTTAAAAGAACTTCATCAGCTGATCTAAGTCTGAACTATTTAACTCAATGAACCAAAAACCTGAAACGTTGTATACACATTCAAAATCACAAAGATTAGGGACAAATTAAATATTTATTTAATTTTCTTTAAAATATTGTATACTCTTCAAATTGTTTCTGAGTCGGAGAGCTCAGAGATAAAACCTGAATTTCTTTTGCCTAGCTTAACAGTCTAATTCACAGTCGCCGGTGACACACCTCCCCGCCCTCTAGCGGGACGACGCGCGAGTAATCCGAGGTGCAGATGACCGAGTCGTCGCGCTCGATGGCCGCGCTGTAGCCGGCGCGTCCAAAGAACTGGTTGCAGTCGCTCGGCGTGTCGGCGAAGTACTGCCAGGGGCGCCATGTCTGCCCGTTGTCCGTCGAGCGCTCGAGGGCAAACACGCCGGGACGGGGCGAGTTGGCCATCTTGATGATAATGTAGGCGACGTGGAATACCTGCAGCGACGGATTGAACAAGTGTCATGGTGGGTGACGAACGAAAGTAACATAATTATAGTAGATTAATTGAAGAGCAGAATTTGAGCAAAATATATTTTTTCAAATCAACCCTCACTCATCGCCCCCTGCCCCATGAAATAATAAAATATGTGCTCAATTATAAATTTATAATGGAACGATAACAGTATATTTAATGTCGCAGTGGGTTTAGAATGTCAGAGGACGCGCTCACATTGTGGACTGTAATTGTCTACATGGCACTGTGGGAGAGGGTGTTTGCTTATTGACACGGCCCGCAGTTCGGGATTATCCAGCAAGCATTCATCAAAGGCAACAGTCAATAAGGCAACAGTCAACAAATAACCATTAACAATATTAACTTTATCTGCATTTAAAAAATATTCTAAAGTGATATTTTGTGATGAACAAAAAGTTTTGTCTAATGCAGATTCCAGACTCAGGTTATCAAGAAATGCTAGGCTTGAGGTTATCTGCAACGTCTCTACACCCCTCGCGCCTTCAGTTTTCAACAGTCCGCTTGCCCCTCCCATTTCATGTGGATCAACTTATTTTTCCCACAGTGCGACTGCTGCATCATTATCAACCTACTGCTTGTTGTATGACTGTAGGTTCAGTTGATTTGTTTTATTGGATGTTATGGATGTCATCGATTTCTTTCTGTCGTCTGACGAATAGACACACATATTTCACGGCACGCAAGCCGCACACAAACATACAGAACTATATAATCTGCTTCAAGATTAAATTTAAGCTTTTTGACTCAATTTCCCTAATTGTCTCTTTGACATAACCATAATGCTGAGCCATTCACAGCTATTATTTGCAAGCTACACAGTGCAGTTAACCACAAAGTGTCTACAATCCCCACATCGTAGTTCTACATACACTCAACAGTCAAATCAAGTCCTCACTCATCGCCCCCTACCCCATATCTCTGTGGGGGAGGGGGAGGGTGTCCTGGCAGGCCTGAACTGTCAGAGGCACTGAGTGACTGGTCTAAGCGGATAGCTTAAATCAACAGTCGAGCCTTCCACTCAAATTGAATGCTAATGAAATTTTTAAGTGGTTAGGCATAGACTACTTGACGTATGACCTACATCTATGCTGCATGTATGACGTATGACCTACATCTATGCTGCATGTATGGAGGTTTAGTATGCAGTGACATATAAAATCTGGAGAAGCTTCTTGTTGATTTAGATTTTGGTCCCCATCATTTTTAAAGTTTACTAACATATATTCTCTGCCGAGAGTATAACACTGGACTAAAATCTTCCCTTCCCCTTCCCCTGAATTTAAGGACCGTGTGTAGGAACGAAGACTATTACAGTCCAGTTCTGTGCCTCGGCCTCGGCTTTACCAAGCACAGAACCACTCCCCCCTCTTACGTCGCCTTTTACGACTCGCCCGGGGAGCTCTGGGCTGCAGGTCAATTCTTTGTTACCCGACCTGCAGAGGTGTGTTATTCGACTAAAATATACACTGGGCATTTACAAATTTACATCAAATTGACATCTTTATAATGGTGTTGATCAGTTTATATTGAGACTTCTTTATAATGGCGTTGATCGGTTTATATCATATACAACTGAATATATATACTCTGAATATATATACAACTTGCAACGGACGGGCTGAGATACAGTTTCAGCCAGTTTACGTTATAGCCCGATGCAACCTTGAAGCCTTGTGTTGATAAAATTAAATGGACGACTTGTAGAACGCAGTGTGCGATTGCAATGCTATAATGTCTGTCCCCCTCCACGGTTCCATGTCATTGGAAATAGCGACAGAAATCTTATCAATAAACATTAAGTATTTCTATATATTTATTTAAAAGACCAGCCGTGGAGGAAAGAGCTCAATTCATAGTATTGGAGAAATGTTGGTCTTCCCCACAGAACAAAGGAAAATGTTATAAATTTTTCGGCACAAAATTTCACGAAATCGAACACAAAACACGATAAATCAAACTTTCGCAGCATCACAAATATCAAGCAAAAACTACAAATCAATCAAGTTGATAGCGGCCAAAGAAGCTCCGTTTTGCTATTGAACAATGAACACTACACTGCGGCATTGGCGACACGACCGGTCGCACGGGTTATTTATTGCAAAATCTACATCTAGCATTCTAGCCTACATTATTTTAAATGCACACATCATGGCGCATAATATTTCCTATGGCACAAGAATCGATGTCAAATGTTGCCTGTTGGTTTACAGACTTCAGTAATCATCAGTAGCTCCCACAACGCACAAAGTCCACAAAGTCTGTCTATAAATCAAGATAGCGGTGGACAAGCGCAACCCGATAGCGCATTCCAAGACGCCGCGGCGGTCTGCAGCTCTGCACTCCAGGCCCTCCCTACTCTCTCCCCAGTCCCTGCAGCTGTCAGGGGCTCTGGGGCTGGGCGGCCCCGAGCTCCGAGCCAATTATCCACGCTCCGACAGATAAGACTCATCACGGGTGAGGGGGAGAGAGGGCGGGGGGGGGGAGGATGACCGGGGGCAGGGTAGTGCAGCCAAGCTCTGATTACACAGCACCCAACCCATCCAAGTTCAAACTTCAACTGGCTGAAGGGGTGGGCTTTTCCATAGAACTTGGAGTCGCACCCCAATTTGCATGAAATTCATCAAAAAGCAGTAGAAGTCGAACTGTTCTCCTTAAAATCAAAGAACGCAGTGAAAATTCTGATATAATGAAGCCAGCGATGACATTTTTGGACATTGAAAACAAGACCCACTGCCAGTAATTATTGACAATGGTTCACATGCAACATCACAAGCTAGCAACATCACAAGAAGCGAATGCTTCTTTAAAAGTTTGTAAAAATTGCACAAAAACTGACGATGCCTACAGAAACGTAAACCAAACGTATAATTCTTTCAACTTTTTTCAACTAAGAAATGCATTACCTAATCGTTCAACGAAATAAAACGAGAATGAACAATGCAAAATAAAACGTATCACCCACAATTTCATTTGTTAACATAAAACGCAGCTTGACCGTAAACTCTTCCCTTGCTTGCCCGCGATCCACACCCTCCAGCTAATCTTTAACCCGTACGGTGGAATCACTGCGGCGCGTAGTGGCTATAACTAATCTCGAGCAGACGCTCTGCTACGCGGAGCAAAGTTCTAATTAGCCGTACAGGCCTCAGCGAGTTTACTCTACAGCTGCTGCCAGCTGAACTTTAAGCGAGGCCCGTGTTGCTGCAGCCTGGGCTGGTTTAACCATCGGCTGCGCAGTCTAAACAAAGGCGCTCATTAACAGGCTGGCAATGGCATTACCGCATGACTCACCAAATCAGAGCGGACTCGGAACCACCAGGGGATAATCCTCTGCTATTTCCTTATAGCGGTATGATTTAGCCTGGCTTGGGTTCGGCTTGAACTTCAAAGCATGAATGCACTGAGGGCTGATAAATGAGGACTGATAAATGGAAACGCTCTGATAGTCATCAGTGGTTAGTCAGAGATTTTTAGTGCATGGAATGAATCAGGGCCATGGCACAAAGAAAAATGGACACTGTACCCAACATCAGGGCTTGTGCCCATATACAAGCGCAGTTGACCTGATCACTGCTGTAGGCTGTTCTAACTGTGTGAATACTGTTGACCGCAGTAATAAACAAACAATATGCAATTGACAATCACTCTAGCTGTTTCGTGTTTGCAATACTGAAGCTGGAACTTGAACGGGGAATAAAAGCTTGATCTTTTGAAAACCTAGGTCTCAGAATATACCCCAGGAAGTCGGGGAACAAAGAATAGACTTGCAGCCCAGAGCTCCCCGGACGAGTCGTAAAAGGCGACTAAAGAAGGGGGAGCGGTTTTGTGGCGGTCCTTTACACAAAACCGGACGGTAATAGTCTTTGATACTCATACACCGTCCTTACAATTCAACCCCATCGCCTAGATCTCACAGTGCTGGAATGCGATCACTTGTCCAGGCAGTCCTCCCGCTGAAAATGGCCTACAAGCTTATCGAGACAAAGTCTGCAGATTGCAGCAGGGACTGAGGCCTTGGCATAAGCACAGATAATGCGTGGTTGGATAAACAAGTGAGAGATAGGAGACGGCATTTCGTAGAAAACGCAGTCATTAGGTGGAAACTCACAACTTGAAGATTAGGATATAGGCTGTAGCAATCCAAGACCGCTCTCTTTTGCCATAGGTAGGCCTACACGAGTTTCAGGTCTATTTTCTTCTCCATTCCAACAGAAAAAAGATTTCAGAAATTTTTCCATCTTTCTGATACAGTGCTGCACTTGACTTTTCTCACACATTAAACGATCAGTCGTGCTTGCACTTCTGACTGACAATGGCTGCCACAGGGTCTCTCTCCTTGACTGGTTGTCTGACCATGTCAGAGTTCTTCTCTCTCCTTATTGCTTCAGATCTCATTTGCTCACGAGCATTGCTCAGTTGCTCACATACATTACACATGTTGGTATTTGCTATATAATACCTGGTTGTTGGTTTCTGAGCACATAAAAATATATAAAAGAAGAATCTGGAGCGGCGTGTCATCCTAAGCGGAAGTTTGGGCTAAAGCAGGGTGGCAGCCGGCATCTCCTTTATCATCGTCACTCTACAGCAGCAGTACTGATGCTTGTTCTGCTGCTGCTGCTGCTGATTCCACTGCTGCTCACACTGCTGCTGCTGCTGCTGCTGCTGCACTCAATGCAGGCCGTCCTAACTATTCCAGTCAGCCGCCTCTTAAATCCACTCGTTCCAAACTCCAGACTGGAGATATCAGCAGCAGCAGGCAGTGTCTGGCTTTCATCGCGCTGCCGCTGGGCGTCAGACCCGCCGCCGTTAAACACCAGGAGGAGAGATTCATGGGCGGCCAAGTAGTACATTCTAGATCATTGACCGGGAGAGGGGGGGCTCGTTCAGACATTGACCTATACCAGAAAATATATAGTCTATGCCAATTAATATTCATGAATTCGCCGTATGCCAAATAGAAAATCCATCCCTCTGATTTTTTTAAGTAGCATTAATTTTATTTATGAACTGCTCAAAAACTTAGGAGGTGCTGGCATGAAGGCCAACAAGCACACGTAACGTTTAGAGTAAAAACTGCAATATTTTGAGAAGAAGAATTTCATCGTCTAAGGATGAATATTGAATTCCGACCATTGCATGTCACTTCTTTTGTAAGAACTATGTGCTAGACAGCTAGAGCAACTTTAAAAGAGCATTATGATTGTAACATCATATTCATAAATTTTATTTACACCAAATCAGTGGCAGCCATTATGCAGATCGCAACTAAGACTTTTCCTGGTATAGGTTTATAGCGAAAAGTCACGGGGGGGGGGGGGGGGGCCCCCCCGGGGGGGGGTCGTGCGGGTCTGGTTAGCTTTATTGGCCAGAGAGACGAGAGATAATGATAGCACACAATCAGAGCAGGGTACTTGGTGTTGTTTATTGCATTCTTTGTGCCACACATTGCCACAACTATCTTACGATGAAGATTGCCAATTAAAATGTACACCAATTCACCGTTTTACAGTGGGTACAAGTTGAAAGTTATGGTTCAACAAACATGGCAACCTACAGCTCTACGCGGTACCTTAATTAACCAGAAGCTAACACGTTGACTGTAGGCTACTAACTGATTAAAACGACTCCACTAGGTTCTGTACACTAACTAACTATTCAACAGAACAGTGCTAAATTATTTGACACTACACGTAATTCACTTCTTCATTACGCTATAAACAACAGCTGGCCTAGTGTCTTTGATTAGGATAATCGGATTGGAATAATTTCGATAAAATAATTAGGGCATAGGCTATACTGCACAATAGACGTCGTGTGGTTGACTATTCAACACTTTGTCATAATTGAACGTTTCATCTGGAGTGCCATACGCTTCAGAAACAGACAGTTAACTGACACTTATCAGCAAACAAGTCTGCCAACTTTAAATCGTGGCAATAAACCTGTCAGGATCAGCCGGTAAAGAAGTGTAACTTGATTCTAAGGGCATGACTCGCACGGAATCGTCGATCTTGACTTCGACATTCTCATGGTCCTAACTCAACAAACTACAGCCTAAGCTTAGAGTTGGGATCGTACTGCCCGCTGCGGTATACCATTCCAAAATCATTGATCAATACAACATATGCCAGAGTAGTCATCAATATATCGATCAAATTTTTCACAAAATTCTTCTACCGTGGGACTAGAAGAGGATTGATCCCTAACGCTGCGGCGGAGGCCAAAATTGTGATTCCAGAATATTCAGCGTCCATAGGGGGCATAACGCGCACAAAGAATGTTTCTCACGCGTATCACTGCATTCATTACTTGGCGCATCGACACAGGATTTTTTTGAGAGAAAGCAATGTTAGCATAATGATGTCCAGATTACAAAAATTTTCCTAATCGTCACAATGTCATGCACAATTTCTGACCAACAGGAACTATAGACATGTTAACCAACCTAAGTGATACACACAAACACAGTTAGCAGACTAATCGATTACAAAATGTTCATTTCATCTCTGCCATACTTTTAAATTGCCTGGTAATCAAATATTTGAAATCAGTCTCTTTCCTCAATCTACTCCCACTCCGAGACACATCAGAGGTTTTGGTGACCGAAGCTATTTATTTCCGCTAGCTCCCTCGTCAATATATATACAATAGATTTAATCCTAAATCGTACAATGCCTTAACCCAACCTAAACCTAAAATAAGAAAAAAAAAAAAAATTCTATATATATATAGATTTCTTTGCATTTTCAAATGCTCTTCTCGCTCTCACCTGTCCCAGACTGATGGTTAGATTCGCCTCGTTGTACTGCAGGCCACGCGAGAGGGGCGGACTCTGCCACCATCGCTCCGTCCCGTCCGTCGCGAACTCCGGGGAGTGCGTCCTCGACGGCTCGTTGGGATCGCAGTAGTCGCACAGCTGGCCCTGGATGAGCTCGTAGTCCCCCACCACGTCGTCCCTGTCAGGGTTCGCGCCCGTCAGCTTGCAGAAGAGTTCCGGCTCGGGGACCCCCAGGCCGCACGTGGCCGTCGCATGGATCTTGCGGCCCACGGCGAGGTTGAAGTAGGGAGGGGTGAGGACCTGGGCCCCCGTCTGCAGGGAAAGGTAGCATAGTGTGAGGAGAAAAAGTTTTGGGGTGGGTCTGATGCGAGCATCTACTTCGGATGCCGCCATCCTCAACGCTCTTCGTGGTAATGCTCCCAATACGCTAAATGACTCGATCGTACGGTCGCGCGCTGGGTGATGATGAAGAGAGGGCGAATCCAAGATATAACGCGAGGGGTGGCAGGTTCTGAACTACGCTACTGCGCGCTCAATTAAATAGTGCGCGATGAGACCTAACTATTATAGGCCTCTTATTGTAGATCTCAACCGTCTTACTATTGCGAACCTATGCTATATTAACCTACTATATTAGGCTATTATATTAACCTACTATATTAGCCTACTATATTAGCCTACTATATTAGCCTACTATATTAGTCTATTATATTAACCTACTATATTAGCCTATTATATTAGCCTATTATTGGTCTAAAAATGGTGGTAGATACATCATAATACATGCACCTTTGATAAATTGAGCTCTGCAGTCTGCATTTTCACGATCATTCCCATGTCTAAGAATTTTTTTGAAGTAGATCGACTGATATGGTCAAATTTATTATGTGAATATGCAATATGGTTGCAATCACGAAACTACTGAAGTGATGCACTGAAATTATGTGAAATACACTGGGGCTATGCTAACGCGCCTATGGAAACAGCTTTGAACGACTGCATATTTGATGTTCTGTAGATATTTTAACTCGAATTTAAAACGAATGAAATATATTCCAGCGATCTTTTATACCATGGTCCTGTCCATGTAGGCCAGCTGCACCAGGGCCTACGTGCGCGAGTCTATCTATTGTTCTTTGCGACAATACGTCCTAGCCTGATTGGATTAGGCTGTGTGCCATGTAGGCTGCACGCGTGTGAGACAGTGGGTTTAGATTAATTATTGCCAGAATTCGATTTATCGCATAGGCTAATGTGATTCGCATTGGCAGGTATTTCTTTAGGCGTACGCTGGCGCGTAGGTAGGCCGCATACAGACATGCATCGATGTGAATGACATAAAGTTGTTTGGTTTGAAGATCCTCGCGTACAAATTTTGTTGCATTATTTCCTGCATAAAAACCTTAACAGATACTGTATTATAGTTGCCTACATGTAGTGTTGTCGAATATTTAATTCCGGGTGGGTGACACTGAAGCAACACTGCCAAAACATTACCACCAACGGAAGGGTGGGGGGAGGGGG
>JAQIWG010000186.1:0-41640 GCA_034695025.1 Chamaedrilus cognettii | reverse complement strand
GTAGGGGACAAACAAGGACACGGAATCATATGACCACTACTTTTTTACCACTGCACCACTGACAACACGTCATACTTTCAAGATGCAAATTAAGTCACAGTAACACTAGGGAAGAATGAGGATGAAAATAAGTCAATTAGGTAAAAAAGATAGGTCAAGGACCCTCGCACTCGTAAAACCCCACCCCGTCACGTTAATCTCTACAACTAAAATCATTGCGTTGTTGCAACATAAATAAAAGTAGGCATCAATTTACAATGCATGGTTATATGACCATGCATTAATAATGCGCGATTAAATAATTATTTGAATGATAATTTTAAATCGAGCATATGATTAGTCTAATCATATGATCGAAAAATTTAAAATTATCATTCAAATAATTATTTAATCGCGCATTATTAATGCATAATTTTTCGATCATATGATTAGACTAATCATATGCTCGATTTAAAATTATCATTCAAATAATTATTTAATCGGACGAAAAACGGACAAAAAATCTGAGCACCGTCACTATTACATGTCTACTCAAAGTCGGACTCCTTTATCAGTTATAGTCTTCCCATGGACATAACAGCAGCAACACGCTATTAAACTTAAAGAATTACTGGTAGCATAATTATTGTCGATTTAAAGCCATTAAAACTAATTTATTTAAAAACAAAGGAGCTGCAGTAGATTAAACATAATCAACAACTTCACGTCACGTGATCCTGAAATAAAGTTCCTGTTGCCAAAGTGCAAGAATGTGTAAAGAACAAGAAAACAAGCTGGCTAGGAGTTGTTAGGAGTCGCTAAGAGTTGTTAGGACTTGTTAGTAGTTGCCAGGAGTTGTTAGGCGTTATTAGGAGTTGCTAGAAGTTGTTGAGCAGCAGTTGAGCTCTCTCAGCAAGAGCACGCTTGACAGGCCTTTCCTTCTCAACCAGAGCTGCGCACCTCGCCAGGTCTTTATCCAGCTGCGACAACAAACTACTGACTCTAACACACACAACAGCAAAAGGATCGAATATCATTCAAACAGTGGTGATAATGATTCACATTTTTTTCTATAAATCATTCACCAGGTTTAGTGATAAAGTGACAAAAATCCCCAAAAATGTAAAGGTATCAAACAAAATGCTACGCTTAGTGCAATGCATAAAATAATTATCCAATTTCTACGTTTCATCTAATTTTCTACTAAATTTAGTCGTTAATATACAAATTAGCTAACATTTCTCAACGTAATGAAATAGTGCCAGCACCAAATTAACTGAACGAAACGCCACGGCGCATGCATGAAGTTTTTGACAAACAAATAGTTCTAGGCAGCCTACGTTTAAAATTAAAAGCGGACTCAATTAGAAAGAATTGCAAGAAATTTTATTGCATAATTAACGATGCCTTTCCATAGATCAATTTTTTAGCTGCAATAATACGGCACCATTTGTGCTATTCAACGTAGCTGTCGAGGCAGTACAATATCTAACATATATATATACAATATACTTGATCGCTAGTTTCTAGTTCTAGTTTTGAACTCTGAGCCACACGCACCTCCCCCAGTTCGGTGCGTGCCTGCCGCACGTCTCGTATCAAGGACGAGTTCACCGCCGCGCTGTTCGACAGCGTCGTGATATCATCTCCGTGTATCGTGACGTCATCGGTGCAAAGTACGACGTCATCGACGCTCGGCGTAGAGTGCTGGCTGTCGAGCCAATCAGACAACTGGGCCCTCTGCGCTCGTAACTTGCTGAAATTAAAGACAACGCAAGCAATGGCAGAACTGCACCACAATTAAACATCACAGAGAGACGCTTCGCGGACCGTTCGCCCAATACATTACGCAATACGCGCAAATAGAAAATACAGTAAAATATGAAATTTAGCTGCATGTAATTTTCGTGATTTTACTTCTTAGAAATTTAGCTACACTTAGTTTTCACGTTTTTGGGGACTGCATAAGCTTACAGTGTCTACAGGCCTGTTTTCCTGCAGGTAATTTTGGCGAATTTCACCAATTTGAGAAATTCATCAAAACTACAAGCACGTAGCAATTTAATGTTTAACTGTAGTATTCAAATATGAATTTGAATGCTACAAGCCTTCAAATATTGAAATAGCTAAGTTATCTATTGCAAACGTATCAATATAGAATAAATTGTACGTTAGCATCCTTAGATAGCATAGATACAAAAGATGTCATATCGTAACATCATCCATATGGACACTGCAATGTATACATCAAGGACTGAAGCCTAATAGAAAGTCATAATTACCAAAGTTTCTTTTTGTTCCTCTGGAATTCAAGCAGCTTCAGTCTGATTTCTACAAGCTCCTGTTCAGCTGTCCTAAGCCCCTCCTTTTTCCCTTTCTCTCTGAATCCTGGCCCCTCCCTAGTAGTCTCCATCCCCCCCTCTTTCTCAATCATCCCATATTTTTTGTCTTCCCGGACCATTCTGCACTCAGCTGCCTCCCCTGTCATTCCAAGAAGTCCAACAGTTCTTATTTCTTCTTCTGCACAAAATCGCGGCACAAAACTCTGAGATCTAGCCGAAAGTTCCTTGCTTGGCATTTCGTCAGAATTCCAGTTAGTCGCGACCAAATCAAGCCGATTCCATATCTGGTCGGGCTTGAGAAGAAAAGCGGATGGCGGAAGCAATTCCACTCCGGAAACGATTGGCTTGGAAGAACCTGATCTGTTGCTTTGGAACGCAAGTGGTGGGGGAGATGATGGTCTTGTTGACATATTTCTATATGGTGAGTTTTCCAAGGTCCCACAAGATCTTGTTGAACTGTCAAATTTACCAGTCAACGTTAATTCAGCCTGAGACTTTCCGGTTGCTCGCAATTCCGAATAATTACAGGTGGCAATCCGTTGTTTTCCTGCGCTGGAATCGGATGGAACAAATACTGATTGAGAGGAAGCAAGCCCTGCACCGCGGGAGTACGGAATATTTGAACTGACGACTCCGACAGAGTTCTGGTAAGTACCGCACTCGGCTGAAGGAAAAGTGGCTGAGATATCAGTGGGTTGACTGGTGTGTGTCCTGCCATGTGCGTCATCCCTGCACAGCAGCCATTAAACATCAAACAGTTGAATGCATTAAACACTGTAATTATTGCTGATCATTAACGACACAAATAATCATTCTACATCAGCTACTGGTAGGGGTGAAATCAAGACAGCGTGTAAATGCAATTGTTGTCATTTCTATTTTAAAATGCTGATATCCTGTTCCATAAGCTTGTTTGCAACCCCATCATCGTCAGTAATTGCACATAAATCTATTATATAATACAGCGGCACGCTAAATAAAGGTGCTGTAATGGTCACAACAAGCATTCATTAAAAAAAATTACCATAAATAAGATCTAATTTGAATATAAATAATTCCGCCAACAACTAAAATGCCTCGCCTGCTATCCGGGTTCAAGCCTCCACCAATGGGATCGCATGAATTGAGTCCTTCAAGTTCCAATGACGCGAGAAGAAAAGCTGGCCTCCTTGGCTCAGGCCTGGATATATGTCCCCCTGCATGCGCCCTGCAAAAATAAATACATCAAAGCTAACAACGCACGAATGAACTAAATACAACAATAAAATAGAACAATAACCGTAACAATAAATAAATAAATAATCTTCATTTTTGATATCTATTCCAATGCGCTGCAGACAAGCCTGTAACACAAACAATACCAATCTATATCTAACTTCATCCGAGGAGGCCATCAGAGCATCGGAACCCTACAGCAACTTTTGATTTTAAAGTCAACACATTTTTAAAGAACGTATTAGCGATCAGCACATCTGAAGTCTATGAGCAGCGTCCCGCTTTGTTTTAAATCTCACTTCAAAGGCTGCCAACTTGCCATGTACCGGTACCATCAAAGTGAACAGTCAGACATTTAACAACTTAGAGTTGAATTTTTAATATTCGCATCGAAATTGCCACCTTAACAAATAGTGCAATAATTATATACGTCAATTTTTCTGCCCTAACCAACTCGCAAACCCCCTAATTTTTCAAAACACGTCGGAACTCACAGCATTCCACCAGCCACACAGAATTTACACGATCTACCAACAAACACAACCAAATCCACACTCCTACTCAGCAGCCATCAAAAACTTTAAAAAATCGATCTTAACCAAAAATCAAAAACCTTAAAAGCAGTTCCGGAAGTGCTCGCACGACGACAGCATGGTGAAATCTGCCCGGCGCAAAGGATGGAGACTCCCTCCGAGGGTCATCCCTCGGGATCGATGTGGATCCGGGACGGCTCCTGATTGGTCGGAACATGCTGGTGGTGCCCCCTATTCCCCCGGGATCAATGGATCCGCCGCTGCGGTGAAGTGGAGTGCTACGCTGGTGTCGTCGGCGTAGTGTCCACTGCTTCCAGTGCGACGCGCAGCGTAGCGCCGCCTGCTGAGCTCGTGAGTAACTCTGACACACGCGCCAATGACAGTGATTAAGTACATGCCAAAGTCATTCGGATGCACTGTATAGAAGTGATTGGAGACAGAAAGGGCATCCAATCATAAAATCAAACTTCAGAAAAACGTGTAACATGGAAATGCATAAATATAGACAAAAGAAAAAATGATTAGTATTTTTTATTAAACCAAGACGCAGGCCTAGTGGGTATTACACACCAATTTATTCAAATTTTCAAATAAGCGCAAATAACATCTGTATTCAAGATATATGTCATTAGCGCAACATCATGCTGAATTATTAGCTAAAATAATGATTATTACGTGAACCAATATTATCCCATTTCATCATTTAAAAGGTTCAATATAATTTCGACCAACCAGCATGCCCTGCTGAGCGGCACAGTTCATGCGTATTCTGGTCAGGTCAGCAGCCACGGCAATAAACTGGGTCAGGCCGTCCTTGAGCAGCCCACGGCGATGCGACTCGAGAGCGCCGGCGTACCGAGCCGACTTGCGTCGACGTTCAAGAACCAATGAGAACCAAGCGACAAACACCTGCGCAATCAATTACAGACAACCTCACCGCACATCCTCACCGTGGCCATAATGGCCACTGTTTGAATGGTGAATGGCTTAGCGGCCATTGGCTTCTAATTGGCTAAAGCAGCAATGTACATTATGAATTACCGCAATAACTTTTAAAACCTAAAACAACTTTCGTCCGTTTCATCCAGCTTGAATTTATAAAAACTAACCTGCTTTTTATCGTGTAATCCGTTAATGTTCATATTTTCACACAGGTTTACACGTTTTCGCCCACCCTCATCAGAACTGCTGAAGCTGGATTTTTATGGCTGGATGCCCTTCCTGACGCCAACCAAATAAATAATTATCTGGCACGGGGTTAGCAGCTAGCAACACTTCTGTGTTTAACAGCCTCGCTGAACGATCTGTAACGCATAGTTTCATAGTTGCCGGCATGGGGACTTGAACCCTGGTCGTAGGCTGGTCCTCTGGACACGAAGTCCAACTCCTTAACCACTACACCACAGCGCCAGCTTGAATTTATGACAATAAATATCAAATGCAAATCAAAATATAGATAAATTCATTCAATTATATAAAGGACATAATAACGTAACAGATATGTGTTTAGCGATTTAACTTGGAAATAATCATGGTACTGTATTAAAGCAGTTTACAACAATAAACCATTGTCGAGAGATTGTGTCTTAGATACGATACGAATAATCCAAGCACACAAACTCGTGTTCACGCCTCAAGTTAAATTTATATGAAGACGATAAATAACATCTAAATTCCGTCCATAAAAATCTTCCCTCTTTCAAATTCTTTCTATTGTTCTCCAATCACACGTAAAAAAGGAACGAAGACAATGAAAGACAACAAAAAGAAGAGCGCAAAGCCCGACCCTTCGCTGCAGGTTGATGGCCCAGACCCAGAGCGCACCGCGTGAACGATCGTTCTCCCTGCACCGCACGGCGTGTGCCACGCGCCAGCACACAAAGTGCTGCTCCACCAGTCGCATGCTGCGCAGCCAGGCAGCCTGCCGTGCTTGCAGCCTGCACCGTTGTGCCACGTGCGCCTGGCTGCGCCATGCAAAGAATACGCGAGAGAGGGTGCGACGGCGGTGGTGCGAAACAGAACGCGCAATGTTGAGACGAGCGCGCAGAGCTTCATTGACCTTGTGGCGCCATTTCGTCAGATATCCCCTCAGCGTAACTGCGGCGGAAAACAGAATTGGTTTTGGTTTTGGACAAGGGGCTTACAAGGGGTGAAAAATTGAATAGAGCCTACTAAAATGCCTACTGCAAGCATCGTACGTAGCCTGGCCTTGCTGTTGATGTTATTCCATCAAACGAAATTAATTGCCGGTTAAACTTATTAATAATATTGTCAAATGCAACAGCTGTAATAACTGAATACAATACGATGCGAATATGCAAAAAAAAAAAAAAAATGCATGCAAACTAACTGATAGAGAGGAGCAAAAGGATTAGTGACACAGACACAAAACAATATGGAATCTGTGAAATCAGGCTTTATCCATCTAATATAAACATTAAATATATATTAAAAACAAACAAATATTAAAAAACACATCAGCACAAACTAACTATGCATGAGCCTTAAGTCGTGCATATAGATATAGCACTGACTTGCGTTAAGTATTTCCTGCGCGCCGGCAATCTTGCATTTCTGTTCAAAATTCTTGCGCGCCCTGGCAGCTGTAATGCTGTGCCATGAACACACTGCCTGCAAGCGACAAGTCGCTGCATTAATCAACGTTCATAACAAAAAGCGCATAATTACGACACTAATATTAATGCGAGATTTGCAAGGCTTTCGAACATGCTAGTGTATGATCACGAAAGCCTATGAAAAAGATCTACGCAGTGCAAACGACTGATGAGGATATGGCACAGATTTGATCATAACCCTTGCCAATATCTACTGCACAGTAGCACAAAAATAAACGGCTAAAAGTCACAAATATCGGCAAAGGGCGTATCAAAATAAATTTTCTACACAAATTTATCATATATAACTATCGATTTCTAGTTCTGAAAATTTGCCTTTGAATGGTAAGCATTGGATTTCATACCCGCCGCAGAATTCTGCCATTGTAATGGTGAACAGCTAGAGTCAGTCTGCATTTCTTCCTCTTCATTCGCTCAGTGTTTTGTCGCCACATGTTCAGAGTCGCTCTAACAGCAAAACAGCAAGAAATTAAATCGAGCTTCAGGCTTCACTTAAACATCAATTTTATAAAATCATACCATAATATAAAATGACAGACGAATGCCAGCCAGTTTAAAGTGCAGCTTTATCACATTACCTGCATGCACAGAAAACTACAGTGACATTCGCTATAGTGGCTTTCATAACAGAAATTAACGACACAATAGTAGCTCAAGACTTTTAATTTAAAATCATAGATTTTAAGCAAAGCCAATCTAATTAAACATCATTTAAATATCCAATTTAAAATATTCAAATCGAGACAACCTCATTAGATGATGATTTTTTTCATTGCTTCGCGCGTCGGTGATTTTATTTCTCTCTCTGATCCACAGGTGGAGACACTTGATTCTCCTCAGCCACCTTCGTTTGAGCGTCATCTCATAGTGTGCCGAGGCCTTAGTCAGCTGCAGACGCCTTTTCTTCTTTCCTTGCACAAACTGTCGCACACACAATGCACCGACCAATTACTAACTAAACACTATATTCAACAGTCAAAAGTAAAAAAAATCTTGATATTTTAAAGCACAGTTGTGCATAATGTAACAAACAACATCTAAAATATGTCAATCAAAATGATTATTACTCCTGATTAAAATAAAATTGTGCATTCTGAATCAGATGTAGACGTTGGCGGTCTAGATACGTGCAAGATCCATGATCAATAGAATCATGTTATGCAGTAACAATCAATAATAATACACAAGTTTCCAAGCATCATAGAATTCACATTGAGGACACATACCTTACACCAAGTTGTCCAAACACTTGTTGTTGTTGCTGTGTACCGGTGACGCAGTGCCTTCAGTTCATTGTCACAGCTAAACAAGAACAACTCATTTACTATCCAGACATTCGCCAGATTTTTACACATTTTTCTTCAAATAATTATTACAATTTACGTGTGACCCATTCATCAACCACAGATTTATAAACATATGGCAGCAAGAAATTTATTCGACACAATAAAATAATATTTCAAAGTGCATTCCATTAAACTAAAAACCAGGAAGGTGGCGGTGGTTTATTGAGATTTAGAGTGGATTCTATAGTCGTTCCTTTGTTCCCACCTTTACCTTTACCTCAGCTTAAGAGACAATTTAACAGCAGCTCTTTACCGCCATTCAAAATATGTTCATTCCGTCATTAAAGTATCGTGACGTCATAGACTTTAAGCAAAATAATTTATGTTGTCACTGCATTCAAATTAACATTATTTCTTGTGGAGATTATCTTTTATTTAAAAAAATTTATTTATATATTGCGAGCATTTTAGAATGGCAGTGAAGAGCTGCCGTTAAATTTCGTTCTTTAGCAAGAACTTTGCTTAGCCGGGCATAAAGGTAATTCTATAGAATCCACCCTAAGGATCATGTGTAGTCACAAAGGCCAATACAGTCCATAGAACTTCACACTCCCGTCTTTAGTCGCCTTTCACGACTCGCCCGGGTTACTCTGGGCTGCAGGTCTATTTTCTCTGAAGGGGTGATCCAGCCAAAAATCAGGCAGTCATTGCCATAAATACTTAATGAAATGGTTAAGTCCACCTGGCTAGCTGGCGGGCAGTGTATGAGGCCCAAGTACGAAGGACTCTCCTCTTCAATCTCTCCATGTCGTGTTCAACTGCTGTATTCTGACAATACATCAAGGTCAGAATTTAACTCCACACTATCCGCAGATCGATATGGCATATATTCCAACAATTTTAAACCATGAAATCATTAAAACTTCAATGTTAATTCGCAAACTTTCAAATGAATTCAATGAAGATTACGGTTTAAATTTCAACGGCGTACAAATTATCTTACAAATGAATTAAGCAAAGATACAGTTCCCAAAATTCCTTTTGCATACATTGCAAAAGGATGATCATCAAAAGTAAAAATCAAAGGCGACCTGAACTTAATAAAAAATCAACGTCAACTAAATTATTTTTTAAATGGAAACGCTGCCCGTGCACTGACCCAGTTATCGGCCTCTTGGAGCCGTGCTCGTGTCTGATTGGTCCAGACAGTGAGGCAGCGTCGGGCCAGAGTTTCGTCGTAGTGCAGGACGGCCATGCGAGTCATGAGTCTCAGTTCTCTGCTGTCCTCTGCACGCTGCACCCAGAGACGCATGCACCAACACTGTGCACTCAGCCTGTACCACCACACAGAGGGTTGCACCCACAGACGCATGCACCGGCACTGTGCACTCAGCCTGCACCATCACACAGAGGGCTGCACTATAGCATAAGGACATAATCACATTTTTGTCTAACCTTTTTATTGAAAACCTACAGTTTTCCCTAGCAACCAAGGAAGAGCAGGGATGCCTGGCATCTAACCTCGCCTTGCTTTGCGGCCCCCACTGTTCTCTTCATATTTCCATACGATTTTCTCTTCAATAACTCATCTATCATTCCTATTCTCTTCTTTTCCCTCATCCTCTTGCCCTCCATTCTTCCCAACAGTATTTCTCTCATAAATCCTTCTCCTCTCACTACATAAGTTCTCCTTTCCCTGCACAATCGTTTTTCTATAAATAGCCAAAACTAATTTAGTCATATCTTAAAGCCCGAGGCTGTGACACAGACCTCCTGAACTCCCTTGCTGACTGCTGCAGCTGGCGCTTGTGCTGCGCAGCACCCATGTTTGCGCAAAGTGCAGTGAAGCAGCGGCGCACGAGGTGCGAGTTGTGCACCAGCCTGGCTTGCACCGCGCGCTTCTGCATCGCGCACCACACATCTGCTTGTTTATATCATAATGACCACTAGAGAGGAGCAATAAAAATAATACCACAAGCCAGCAAGAATAATAACAGTCACTTTATTACATGTACAATTTTGAATTGCTGAGCTTGAGCGATTCAGAGGCACGTGGCAGAACACATTAAGGCCCAGTTGTTCAATAGGGAATTATTTGGTATTAAATAATTATGGAACAAAACTGACGTCACGTCAGTGACGATCGCGCAAATTCGATCCAGGATTGTTTGAATAACACGCCAATAGTGGGGAGTTATTCAAACAATCCTGGATCATTCAACTATGGTTCAAATAACTCCCTATTGAACAACTCGGCCAAAGAAACAGTTGTATTAAATGATCTCAGAATCTAAATTAGATCCGCCAATATTAATTAGCGGTGCTGAAATTAGATCAGAGATCTCATTTACGCGATCTGATTGGGTTGTGACGTCATTTTAGTTCTGTGACTATTTGAAAATACAATGTTCATCTGAACAACTGGCTCCAATGGAGAATTATTTGAGTCCTAATCCTAACCATGATTATCTACAACGTGCTAAACTCAATCACTATCCTTAACCAGATAGTGCAACCAGTATTAAATTATTGTTAAACTACATCAAAGAACAAACATAAAGGATCCTTGAAACAAACTGCGAAATTTTGATCGGATATAAAATTATATCAGGCTATGATAGGCCATTATTAATTGCGGATTCAAATTTTAAAGTAGATATAGATTTGAGCATGAATTATTTGCTAAAGCGATATTTATTAGCTACTAGCTAAATTTGATTTGATACAGCGGACCGCAGGGAGCAAGAACTTAAATCGGATCAACTTAAATCGGAACAAAAAATTGACCTAGTTAACATAAAAGTAATAATGCTGTTGCAATATAGGGTGGATAAAGAAACCGGAGCAATCTACCTGCACCTTGTGCTGCGATTGAAACGACACGCGCCATCGTCTAAAGCTCGCGGCCAGCAGGCCGGTGCTGGCGTCATACAATATATTCACGTTACTAAATCTGAACGATAATCGAAAATTTTCAATGCAATATTATCATTAAAATGCCGACTTCAATTTCGAGAAAATTTGCCGATCAGTAGCAAAAACAAAATTCAATCAAACCGCTACATTGCAACTACTCACAAAATTATGGTAAAAATGAAAATCAAAATAAAAGAAACGTAGCTAGTACTAGAGAAGATCAATTTATTCGAGATTCAAATAGTTCAGATTATACTAATTAAGACTTTCAAAGATTTCACCAGAGGCGGAATTAAATTCAGACTGGGGAGAATGCGGGATAAAAAAAAATCCTTAAAACTTATTTGACATAGCAATTTTATCATGGACGAAGTTTTTTAACCGAAGTCTTAGCTCCAGTTGAAGGCAAAGAAAGTAGACCCTTATCAAAAAGATCTGGGACCTCATTCAGGAAGCGATCTTATGACAATCTTGGTCATAGGATTGTCTTAAGAAAATCCTAGAATAATCTTATCTTTTTTATTGGAAACTCCGCTCAGTCACGCGCGAACCGAATGATGACGTCACGGCGATCGATGAATGGATTTTATTTGCTTCAAATTTCAGTTAGGATAAAATTTAAGATAATCCTATGAAATGTACGTGAATGAGGCCCCTGAATAACTTGGTCAGCAAGCCTCACCTGTGATGGCTCGAGGCCCGCTGGGTGAGAGGCAACAAGGCCAGGTCTTCTTTTGTCTCCAAACTCTCGACCCAAGTCCTCCAAGCCTGCCTCATAACCTACACACAGCATTGTATCTGTATCGTACATTGTTAAACAAAACCAAAACCAAACCAAAATCAAACGTGTTCTTCTGATTTAAAGTTGTACATATGCTACTCGACACCTCTATAACAGACTTGTATTTAATTTATCTTGAAATGAAAAAAATGAAAATAGTATGCCAAATGGATAAGAGCGTACCCCAAAACGTCGGGGAAGAAAGAATCAGCGTTGCCAAAGTATGATAATATGACAATTGTACGATAGTTTGAGGTCAAAAAGAGCCTCTGTATGATAATTGTACGATAGTTTGAGGTCAAAAAGAGCCTCTGTATGATAATGGCGTTTCATACGATAATTTTGAGATAGCAGAATTGAAAGCATTTATTTTGACATGTAAAATTTTTTGTGGAAAGGAAAACATTTTTTTTGGGCGACTTACAAAATGCCAAGTTAACTATAAATATGGGTAGATTTCTATGTAAAAAGTAAAAATGACTAGTAAGAATGATGTCGAAATGTGTCACGTGTGGACACGGGAATATTTTCCGTCAGCACCCCTCACCCCCCGCTTCAAGTTTCCCGCCGATGATAAAAAAATGCTGTTTTTTGGCTGTTTTTGAGTCGTTTTCGGCTGTTTTTAAAACTTTTTTGCATCAAAAGCGTATTTTATGCTGAAAAACACAATAATTTCTACGATCATTTTCAGCAAAAAACTTTCATTTTCAGCGTTCTGTATGACAATTCTACTCTGAAAAATTGGCAACACTGCAAAGAATGCAAAGAATGCAAAGAATAGACCTACAGCCCAGAGCTCCCCGGGCGAGTTGCAAAAGGTGACTAAAGAAAGGGGAGCGGTTTTGTGGCGGCCCTCTTACACAAAACCGGACAGTAATAGTCTTTGTTACTCATACCCCGACCATAAAATTCAACCCCACCACGCTAAATGGATCCTGGCATTCTCAATCCTGCAAAATAGAAAAACAATCTTGTACACTAAGAGCAGACCCATTGTCTACATTTTTAGCATCTACCTGTGATTTGTGATGTTCGTTGGCCTGCCGCTGCAGCAGGGCCTTGCATCGACCGAGATCCCCATAGAGCCGCCATCTTAAAAACATCGCTTCCTAAATGACAACAAATTTGTTAGTGTATGATAGGTAGCTATACTTCGGACCATGAATCGTGCAGAACATATTTAAAATGCATTAAAACATTCTAAATCAACCAATCGAAAAAAAGACTCATAAACGGCTACAAGATATCAAATATAGGGTTAGGGTTATCATATATCAGCAGATAATAAAGGAACTGGAAGTGTCACCTTCAAATGAACCTTCAAATGGGAGTCAGCATCCTTCAACGCTTTCTTACGCTCAGCATTCACCACTAGATCTACTCTGATGATCAGGAAGTCATTTATTCCAAAGCAAAAAGCTTAATATCCATTCCAAATAAATATACTTCAAATTGCAAAATTAACAAATAACGTCCAATTATACTCTGAAGGGAATATCAGGAAAAATTCTCTAACATAAGATACATTAGCTATGAGAACCTATAAAAGTAGCATTGTGCTGACAATGAATTACAAATTATTGCATTGAGCGCCGAAGGAGTAGAAAGCAAGAAGCTAATACATAAACTAATATGTTCATGTACAAATACATATAAAATAAAATAAAGATAATTCATTTCACACGCGTCACTTCCCAATGAACTCTAAAAGAAAAGTCTCTAACAAGGGAGTACTAATCGCGATTGCGCGCCTCAAAGAATACAGTGCTTCCAGTGCTGTAACGCTCTCCGACACCGTGCCACCGCTGCCATTTGGATTACGCGGCCTTCGTGCCGCGCAAGAACATGGTTCTGTTGCCACGCGAGCAGCCACACTGTGAAGCCGCGTGACAGAATGTGGCTCTCGAGTAGACGCCACGCCAAGGCTAGCACAGCAACACACTCAGACAAACAGAAGTACAGAATTCAAACAAACGCAATACATAATTCACCAGTACAGGTATAGTGACATCATTCATCACTATATTTTAATAGATTTCATTTAATTTCGGATATTTTATGCAAAAGTCCTTCTGCGCAAATGGCCCTAAAAGGGATTTGTTTCACATAAGTATAATTTGTAAAATAAATCGCGCCATAAATAAAATCACATAAAAAAGCAGGTAGCAATTAACATTCATATATTTCACAAGATGGTATTATAGATCTAATGACTATTCATCCCATTGTAATAAACCATGCCAAAAATAAATACCTGTACAATTGTACATACACAAAAATTAAAACATGATCAACTGATCAGAGCTTTCATCAATGGCCACTACAAAATCAGAACCTTAAGTAACACTCAGACTAGCTCTCGGACTTGAGTTCTTACCCAGGTTTTGCCGCTTGTTCCTGTTCTCCGTTACGTGCACGCGTAAGGCTGCGACGCACCGTAGACTGACGACTCGTGCGCGATGCTGCGCGGCCGACTCAAGGCGCTCCGTGTCATCGCGCCTCTCAGCGATGGCACGACGCCACGCAAGCCACGTCTGGGTGCACGCACGGGTGCAGTCCATTGCATCGGATGAATTGGAGAATGCACGACAGGTAAGAACTCCATAATTTATGAATTTAATTGTACAGCAATCAGTGGATAGTATGTAAGATTTCAAAAGCGACGTTATCTTCACAATCCAGCGATACATCAAGCATAGGCTGCATAGCTAGGTTATATATTGATACTGATTCATAGATTCACCTCGTGTCCAGCGCTAAACCGTGCAGTTTTTTGAATCAAGGCCGGTGTCATTTATAAACGATCATAAGCGGTTCATGAAGGTTAATGAAAAAATACAGATAGAAAATCTTATTCACTCAATTATATTTGCTACATTAAATGGTAGTTCAAAATCTGTCGTAAAAAGGACTTGATAGAAATACAAACTCTAGATTTTTAAAAAACGTTAAAACTTTGGATTAAAAAGTGTATCACCTACCGTTCTGGTCAGAGCATGTGCCCACACGGACAGTGCCACTGTTTCCTGCTCTTGTTCTAATTTCTTTCTCTTTATCTCATTGACCCAGTGACTCCATGCCGACCTGATGACAGCCAATCAGCATGGATATCAACTACAACATCACGATTACCTTATTGTAGAGTCTAATATTACAAAATGTTCATAATCTTTACTTACTATCTATATAATTAATTGCAAAAATAATATATACATTCATCATAGAATTCTTCTGCATGCCAAGCAATATAACACGGCTTAGCCAAAAGATAGCGCAAATATTCAGAAATAGAACTGACCTGCAGACGATGTGGTAGTGAATCTTGGTGGTGGCCAGCCTGACAGCGGCCCTATCTCGTCTCATCAGCACAAACTGCCTCCACGCGCGCAGCACTACACCGCTCAGCCAATATCTGCGCGGCACATACAAGAATGCAGCGCTATGCCGCTCAGCCAATATCTGCACAGTGCGCTCAAGAATGTAGCACTACGCCACTCAGCCAATATCGCGGCGCGTACAAAAATACTGCAAATTCACAACGTTAGACAAGACCAGGTAATGCGTGTTCAAATAAATGCGAAGCTCTGATATGTTAAGATATAAAACATTGTAAGAATCAACGACCTGCATGCGATTATTGAATTTTTCATGGCCATGGCTTTGAAACTCAAGAACATCAATTTTATTCCTCTGCTTGCAGATCATACAATCACAGCAATTGAGTTCACTCAATGCGCAAAAGACTCCTCAACAGAGAAAAGAATCCTTCAACATGACAAAATAAGAGATAACTATACTGTACTCCTTGACAAAAAACTGAATCCTTGACAAAACATAAGAAAATGCATCACAATATACACAAAAAAGTTGACATTCAATGAAGAAATGTCTAAGCTAACCACACGATCGACAGGATGTCCACAGGATCCAAAGACAGTATAGATGTCATTCTTGAAAAAACATCGATTGCTCAGCAATCATGAATAATGATGGCTACAGAAATATCGTAAAAAGTTAAATAGAATAGAAAAAAAAATCAAAGTGACTGCAAGAATTCTGTGAAGCGCGTGAATGCAGACCAACCTATGGTGTAGATCTGCCCGAATGGCAAGACTCCACTCCCTGCGCGCCTCCCACCACACCTCCACCCACTCCCCCATGACCCACCTCTTGATGCAACGAGCGTAGTACCTTCTACACACACCACAGCATTCGCGATCGAGCTATCATTGTTACCGATAAAACCATAAGTTCGCGGAAATGCACCTTCTGCAAGACGGGAAACAAAGAATTGGGTTGCAGCCCAGAGCTCCCTGGGCGAGTCATAAAAGGTGACTGAAAATTTTCTACTAACAATGATGAGATAACGTCATGATACGCTAATTACTATTGAAAAACGCCACCAGTGAATGGATGTGAATCAAGATACAATTAACCATTTAAAATTAACTTGAAATAATGAACAAACTTTTAGTGCAATATTCAATACCTTGCAAACGCGGGGGAAATCCTGCCAAACACTTTCTTTCTCCAGTGTACAAAGTACTTGCGAGCGAGACATCTAGCAACAATAATAACATAGGCTATTAGCACTAAATAAAAGTCCATCAGAGAGCGCAATAACAAAAGAACAGAGTTCAGTTTATAGCCCATAACAAATAAAAGTAGCATTACTCCTGTTGCTTGTAAAACAGGAGTAGTGCTACTCCTATGACTTTCTAAAAAGGAGTAGGTCTACTCATGATCGGGGCAGAGGGAGGGAGGGATACAAAAAATCATTGGTCACTCCTTAACAATAGGCCTACAGTTTGATTTCAAAGCCCTGCTTAGCAGTGCTTTGTCTTTTTCCTGCCTTTTTTGAGAGCAGCTGTAAAACTTACAGCTGTAACTACCTAAGCTACACGATTCCAAAAAGCGAGTAGCCCAATTCCAACATCGTCCATTTTTACGAGTAATGCTACTCATCCCCTTTCTAAATCCGAGTAGAGTTTCAAAAAAATGTCGTTTTTGGAGTACTACTCCTACAAAACTTATCCCTGCAAAAGAATGTCGTTCTTCAAAGAATTGCAGAAGCCGTTGTTTCACAAATACACACTGAGTATCCCCTATTTCTTGCCATATATACAATTTCTTAAATAATAAAATCAATAGATACTTCTTCTTCCAGTAAGTCCTTCTCAATTTGAACCTTTTTCATCAAATTTTGTATATAATTTAAGGTAGCTTTACTTAACAGCACAAAAAGCATAAAATCAACCAAAAATTCAACAAAAAAACTTGACTATGCAGCAATAGCAGCATGCATTACTACTGAAAGTTAAAATCATCAGCACGGTTGCCAAAGAACAACACAACACAAAGGCCATACCTTATGCGCAATTCCTTGAGTCGGCCGCCTCTGTTCCACGTATAGTCTGGCCGATAAAGGGCAACAAAGTTTCTCACACCGACGATCACTTTGCGCTGTGGCTGCTTGTGCTGCTGCTGGGGCTTCTGCTGCTGCTGTTGCTGTGGGGGGCGCGAAGGACCAGAAGGGGGAGCACTAGGGTGGGGGGAATTCACAGGTTGAAGTGGGCTTACAAAGTTAGGGTGATCAATTTGGCATGGAGTATCGGCAGGATGGGGAACACCGGGAGAGGGGAGGGGAACGAGCGACGGAAGAATCCTTTCGACAGACTCAAGGGGGCGCTGCGACCTTGGGCGACGGTTGCGACGACCTGAGTTTCTGTCAGATGGAGACACTTTCGGAATCCTGAACCACGACTCATAATTATTACTTATATTTATAGGCCTTTAAGTATTCAGTATGAAATTTTCTTGCATATGCAGCCAACTAGCCACCATCTACTTTTTATAAAAAATACATGTGGATTATCGCACTTTGCATTAACACAGAGTAAATTGATAAAATTATGCATAAATACATGTTTGCAATTATAAATACAGTGCGCTGCAATAAAAACATCCAAGTCCTCAAATGATAGAGCAAAAACGCGACTGTAAACTTTACGGTATACGGTATGTAGTGATTTATGAAAAAATAATTCAAATGAAATAAATTACTATAACAATCTATGCAAGCTATGGAACACAGGTTTTCCTATGTACAACGCGCGTCACACATGAAAATCTGCAATTTTATCTCATGACGCAGGCTAAATATTTCATATGCATACCTTATCAGAGAATACTTACGAAGGAACTGCGTCGCGTATAGCAAACATGCTATCGATTTCCTTCTCAGTCAACCACTTTTTGCTCTCATCAGTTTCCATCGGCACTGTGTCCATGTCGACTATTACCTTCAAATTATCCACTCGATCCCCTTCCCCTCTGAGCTCAAGGTCGAAGGTTTTCAGCTCCTCCCTGATGCGCTGAGCCCTGGTGTGCAGCTGGGCGTTCAAATCCTGTAGAATGGCTTGCTTCACGCGCGTCTTGTCCTGCCCGAGCGCCACGAGGTCCTGGGTGGGTTTAGCGAGCCTCACCGGCCGGCCGATGTCAGCCATCGAACCACGCCCCAGATGATTTACTCCGCTAATCTAATTAATTACTACCAAACTACATAAGGTACACAAATTGAATTAGGTTAATAATACAGTATAGATGCAAGCAACTTAAACTCATGTTGCGACACGTACAAATGTCATGTTAACATTACCATGCACATGACACACTATGGTACCAAATAGAACGACAGCAGGGGAACATTTCGACAGTTTTCAGTCAGGGCAATGCGCGCTCGGATGCGTCTTGAAGCAAATTTGACTTTAAAACTTTATATTTAATTTCAAACATGGGCGCCGCCATTTTGTTGCCCAGCACAACAACTTTGTCGCTAACATATTCTTCAGTTCATCGTTATTTTTTCTTCGAATTAAAATACGGCAATCTGTGTTGCCTTTCTCATGATAAAAGCCTCGAAAAGCATCGACAAAATGACCGACATGCCCTATAATAGACTATAAAGCACGTTTCTGATCAAAAATGCGACACAAAGCAGCAATTCAATTAGAAAGAGCACATTGTAGTCCAAAATATGTCTAAAATTGCGTTTTTGCACAGTTCTTGATAAACTCGCCATGTAGGGAAAAATACGCATGTTCTCCCCCCAAAATCTCAATAATTGCCCGTATCCATGCCTCCAAAACAACATTTCCCTGCCAAATTAACGCACGACGGGGAGAGGGCCGGGGTGATGGTGTCAAAACAATAATTATGTTTCCTCCACACCTCACAACCTGCCAGGGGGACCAAAATTCACAAATTCGGCCATGAATTCTTTTTTATTTGCTTGCTTATTTGCATTAGGCTACCATTAGGTCTATAGGCATACCATTCTCACTATAGTGTAAATATTTGTGCATTTTTGCGAGAACATACTTGATGTTGATGGTACACACACCACGAATGCACCGCACAGGTCGGGTCAAATATTGACCAATGGGAGGCCGCGGCAGCGACGCCGCGAATCATTGCGAGTGATTCACGTTCTCGGAGCGATCAATACGCTCTCTGGTGGCGCTGACACGACACGCACTGCCTTGTGGACAGGGTGGAGCAGATAAATGCGCGCCAACTGGCTGCCGCAAAATTTGCTCTATTACTAATTTGTGATGATCCTTGTAGCAGTAAAATGTGAATAAAAAAAACTGCTTGACTAGGCATTATTGGTGGAGTTGTTTTGTGAAAAATCGACTACGGTGTAGTCGCCTACCAAAAGTGACCCACTTGGCACTGGTTGGTCAAACCGGGGACAGGCCATTTGCAAATCCAATGCATAAAAATGACTTTCAATTTCACAAAATTGGCAATCGCAGCTCTTTAAATTGTAAGCATAGGCTATCACGATGTCACGCTACAAATGACATTGTGTAGAACAAAATTTAAAGGCGAGAGCGAGCGTCGGATTGAAACTCTTTGCTGTTAACGCGTGGCTGAAAATCTAGCTATGCGCGCCACTCTGTAGACGGAGTGACGTCACACCGACGCTGCTGCTGCGTGGAGCGAGCACTGTGCACCGCCGCCGCTCGATCTTCGACTTGGGACATAGGCTGCGTGTCAGAGCATAGCCTGAGCCAGTCCTACCTTCGCATTATTAATTAGCTTGCAGTAAAACAGCGTTTGTCGTCGCTTTCGTCTGAAACGGCCCGCTGCCATCATTGGTAATTTAGATCTACAGCGTCTATAATGATTCCCAACAATCTATAGTGAGTCTAATAGCGGGTATTGTAATAATTAAGTGGGCGTAAGGCTATAACTTCTATGCTACTGCTAGGTACCTAGTTACATGTACATACATGTACCTAGTTAACCTATACTCAAATCTGTCAATTTTTCTCATCATATTTGTTATCAATTTGTCAGATTGAAGATCTCTTCACGATAACATTAGGCCTACATTTATGTTATGCTAATACGAGTGATTGTACGGTAAATTCTTTCGGCTCCACATCAGATGCTTTCAACAGTGAACGCTGACGGTGAATGTATTGCTAATAATTATGTTCAGTTCAGCAATCTGTCAAAAGCAGCATCTGTTGGAATAAAGTAGAACCGTGAAACTGATGACTAAACCTCTTCAGTCATCACACAGCGAAAGAGCGAAGAGCAATGTCGTCCTCCAGCCTCATACTCAACCTCGGCACCGAGGTCTTAATAAGCGGCATCAAGGCCGGCACTCTGCGATACCTCGGACGAGTCCACTTCGCCGAGGGGGAGTGGTGCGGCGTTGAACTGAGCGAGCCGGAGGGATTACATGACGGCGCAGTGGGGGGTGTCAGGTACTTCACCTGCTCCACTCAATGCGGAATATTCGCCCCCCGCTTTAAAGTCACGTCGCGTACATCCTCAAAGTCTGACGTCAAAATCGACGGTGACATCATTAGAAACGAGCATTTCAAAAACGCTCGCACATCTAGCGACTACACGAACTCGCTCGAAGATCTAACCGCCTTGTCGGATGATCTGAAAACGAGCAGTTTGCCGGGGAAGATATCGCGGCAGAGGTCAGGATCGATTCGCTGTCACGAGGAGGGGGGACTGATGAGGTCGATGCCGCTGAGATGTACAACAAGGCAGAACGCCCGACCCAAGTCAGCTCTTGTGGCGACGAGCTGGTCCAGTCAGAAAGAAGCGGGTGTCATGTTGAAGAGCAACCTGATGGATATAAACAGAAGGACATCTGTGAAACACGTAACCTTCAGTGACGAACACGACTTGGATGACATGATCTCCGGCGGCCAGTCAGGATACAGAACTACCAAGGAGCGTGAGCTAGAACTATCGACCAGAACAGAACAGTTTTTCCTGACTAACTACCGCACTGATGAAGTAGAAAACCATCAGAGGCTCTTGACATCAGACTCCGCAGTGAGCAGTCCACTGAAACAGAATCTCAATGCGGCGATCTGCAGACCGAAATTCGACGAACGCGAATTCGATCTGAATCTTGACTTGGCCATTTCGGATATATCCACTCCCGACACTGACTGCGGGTTGATGAAACTGAGTGACGAAAGCGTCGATTTCAGCCTTGGCAAAGACATCGAGCTGAATGAAAACGATTGCACGAGTCAACACAGCCGTGAAGTTGCATTAAACAAAAAACCCCCCCACTCCTTGCAATTCACAGACATCATGAAAAATACAAACGATTCACCAGCCAAGATTGAGAAGCGCTCAAAGGATCACAAATCAAGTTCGAGAAGCGGCTCAAAAACTACGTCAAATAGTACGAATCTGGTCGCGGCCACTTCGTTGTTCGCTGACGTGGAGGACAAAGTGGTCAAGTCGTTCCGCACCTCGGCCTCGCTCGAGCTGGCCAAGACGGCGCTAACCCAGTACGCTGACCTCCTCAAGGCCGCGCAGGCGGACAGGGAGAAGGCGGCCGGTAGACGCAAGCCGGCCAGTCCGAGACATCAACCACATGGGCCCGATCTGAAGGTGCGTATAGCTTTTTTTCTGTCTTTGGATGACATCTGCATAGGGCATTTTAAAAATATTTCATACAGGGGAGCACTTAATTCGATGGGGGCACTTTTATGCATAATTTTGACTATTGAGCAGTGACATTGTTCAAATGCCAAGAGCAATAGGGGTAGGTACATGAAGGGGTTCTACAACATATGCGGAGTAATACTGTAATTAATTCGTTATTAAGTCGGATCGAAGAACAGCGCTAGCATGAATCTGGTGACGCGTTACAGGACAGTCTCACGTTCAAGTCACGTTGTCTGTGCTTGCTAGAAATTGTTATCTCAGAGCTATGTTCCATCTTCGTTCCATAATCTTTAGCTAGGCCAACGTTGACAAGTTTTCAACAAAATAAATTTCACAACTTTCAGGAATCGTCACTTAACCCCCAACCGTCGCCATCCAACCCCGCTACTACAAACCCCGCCCCCGCTGCTACCTCAGGCCCCATCCCTGCTCTCTTTGGCTCCTCTCCCATGGCCCCTGTCCCCGCCCCCACCCCCTCTGACCTCGGTGATTCGTGTTTGAGCGACAGCGTCGACTCGCTGAACGCCGAGGAGGGGGGTCGGGGGCGGCAGAGGGCCCCGGCAGCTCGCGGGGGGACCGAGGGAGCCCCAAGTTACACGGACGACGAGGAAATGGAGTTTGAGACGTTCGAGGGGGAGGAGCTGAATGTTGTTACGGAGGACGTGAGTGGGGGGGGGACGGGCGTGGGGCGCAGGAGCTCGGACAGTGAAACGGACTGCGACTTTCAAGTGAGAATAAAATTATTAATATAATATTAATAATGATGAGTTTAATGTTTGTCTTGGTTTTCGATGACGTCGTAGAGGATTGAGTAAGATGATTAATATGCAAATTGTATGTGAAAAATTAAACATAATTATCAGCCATAGCATTCGGACCTAGGGCTCGGACCAGACAGGGCTCGGACCAGACATAGGGCTCGGACCAGACATAGGGCTCGGACCAGACATAGGGCCCGGACCAGACATAGGGCTCGGACCAGCCATAGGGCTCGTACCAGCCTTAGGGCTCGGACCAGCCATAGGGCTCGGACCAGCCTTAGGGCTCTCGGACCAGCCTTAGGGCTCGGACCAGCCTTAGGGCTCTCGGACCAGCCTTAGGGCTCGGACCAGACATAAGTCTCAGCTGCAGCTACTCTTAACTTGTTTTTGTAGAAGTTCTGTTAGAAAAAATGTCACTGTTTTCCACTGACAGAAGTTGTTTAAAGTACTATTTCACATTTGTTCCATACGTGCGTAGATGGCTAACAACCAGGACAGTCACTACCGGCTGATAGGCAACAATGACGACCTTGATATTGATCTGGAAGACTCGTTCACCCCCGCCATCACTGCTGTGACTAACGATGACGTCACTCAGCGTGACGTCATCACCAAGCAGCTGGACAATCAGGGAAACTTCACGTCCAACGTCACCATGAACCAGCTCAACGAGTGGAAGAGCTCCATGGGCAATTCGATGTCGAGCGAAACTGCGACTTCCGTAAAAGGGAACGTTTCTCTGCCACAAGAATCTCGCCTGATCGAGAACTCGGTGAATGTGCAACAGAGTGCGATGACGGAAGGAAATCGTGGAAAAGGATGGATGATCCCTGGCTTGAATAGATTGCAGGATCATCTATGTCTGCCTGATTCGATGCTTTCTTCCGGGTATCTGTCAGACTCGGTGGGGCCGAGTATGTCAGATTCGGAGGGGCCGGCGGAGGAATTAATGGCAGGGGGGCGGGGCTTGCTTGTCTGGAGAAATCAAAGCGCCGATGAGAGACAGGAGCGACCGATGTCGCTGATTTCCAACAGCAGCACGGATACAGGTGATGTTGCTCTGGCATCTTACATTTGAGAATATTTAGAAATTTATAATGGTTGTTTATCAACAGTATTAATAAAAATGAATATATAAATATAAAATACGTTAGAATCGTTGTTAGAAAATTTATTTACAAATATTCATATTTTGTATTTTGATAGCGTAATTGCCGCTGCTGCGTCATTGATTTTTCTTAGCTAACAATCTTATAGGAAAAGGTCAGAATCTTGACATCTATGAGAGAATTTACCATGATATGATATCCACACGAGTGGTATGACGACATAATTGCTGACTATAATTATGGTGTGAGACAGCCGACATCTCTCATTGAAGCCGATATCAGACTAGACTCGCATTTTGCAGGCAAAACAGTAATTTTCTTAGCCTACAATGGCAGTGTGAATCTGTCATAGCTTACAATTTGCATTTATTCTGAATTGTTATATTTCTGCATGTGTACCATACTTCAAGTTTTATGATTCAATTCGCTTACATTCCCAGATCTCATTGAGTCTGATGTTGCCAATACAAGTGCGTTACATCCCGACTGCGATGGGTCCCGACAGCTGCTGGATCAGGACTTTGCTCAGATTACAACTCGCTTGCCCTCCTCATCCCAATCAATGCCGATCAATACGTCCAAGAATGACGAAACGGCGCGCACGCCCACAGCAATTCTTGAACCAAGTTGCGGCGAAAATAGCTCAGTCTTAGTTCAGCAAAAAATCTTTGAGGATCTAACACTGGGAGATGAAGTTATTACTGTGTCTTTGGTGGATGATTTCTATCAAAATAACGATGGTCAATGCCAAGATTTTGAGCAGATTGAGAAAATTGAAACTGGTGGGATTGTTACAAATGCACGCCTATCGGCGAAACCGAATATTGCATGTAACTCAAATTCGTCAGCACGCTGCAATGATAATTTTTCAAAAAATGGTGAAAAGTTAAATTCAAGCGTCGCTACTGTAGCATGCCCTGTTTTGAACGATGCGGGGCAGCTCGCTTCTCAGCCTGCAGTCAAAAGCAGCTCCATTCGAAGGGCCACTGACGTTCAACAAGATATCTTGAAGAGAAAAACCGTTCCAATATCAACCGGCTCCCCCTCTAAATCTGCTCTCCCTTCAGGCACATGTGCACTGAGATCCAATGTGTCAAAGGATTTGAGTGAATCACAAGATGTTTCTAATACACGCCAGAATAATTCTCAATCAACAGTTGAAAGACGCTCAAGCAAGACTGAAGCTATCAACTCGAAACCATTGCCAATCCCTTTATTTGAAAGAGGCGGCTTGGTTCAGTCTTCTTTAAACCATGATAAAAGCAAAAAACTTGGTCCAAACATTGGAGCTACCACTGTCTCATCTACCACCATACTATCGTCCACATCCGTGCAGTCAAGGCAAGGAACCAGCCAGCGGGCTGATGCAATCTCTCAAGACATGGCGCCCAGAACGGCTAAGGAGAGTCTGAGACAAAGATCCATGTCGGGACCTCCAACGTCACAGCAAAGTCGAACTAACTCGAGTGACAGATTAAATCGAATAAGTAGAACCGAAGCAGCAAGTTCAAGATCCGGGAGCAATGTGAATTCAGTGGACAATCTGAAAGTCCAAGTGAAGACGAGTGTATCAGCGCGAAAGTCTGCGTTATCGAGTTCAAAGAGCGTGGATATGTTGAAGCAGCAGCCCTCACCTGCCAGGCCTCCTCGTGGCTTGACACTTCCCAAGGACAGCAGCACCGATCTACAGTCATCAAAGAAAGGTCAGCTTTCCGTATTTGTTAATTATTATGGATTTGAATCAAACCAAAAAATGCAAAATTCTAGTTGCTATCTAGACTCACTATAATTATGCTTCGCGAATTTTAACTTTTTTGTGAAATAATGAGCTAAAAATCACTGCTTGTGAAAATGCGTTGATTCCTCTATATATCTCGGTGACCTAATTCTACATTGTATAAGATCTCAACCAAGAGGTATCTCTATCCTTCTCTTGAAGTTATTAATAAAATGTGTGGTGTAGGTCTACTTGTGCACTGGCTGCTAGAGTTGTGTTAAACACATGTGCTGCGACCACCATGATAAATATTTAAATAAATCGTTCTAAACGGCATACTTTCTTTCGGCAGAAGTAGGTACGAGAAGTAGAGGGTCCTCCCAACACGCCACTGGTTCACGATCGTCCCACCCCTCTGACGTCAGACAGCCTAAGTATGTGACGTCATCGCGAGAGCCTGTCGCCTCCGGCCTTCGAGGCCCTTCGTCCGCTACGTTTGGCAGGCAGCGAACGCAAACAAGAGCACCGGTAGGGTGGCTGAATGTTGCTTTTGTTTGACGTTGATATAGATTAGTTTTAACCTGTTCTTTTAAACTTAAATGGTGCAGCAATAAAATTAGTGATCTAGTTGTGATTGAGAATCGTCATAGGGTAGCCTTGTTTTTTTTAAATGTTTTGTCAGTATCCTATTGTTTCATAAATCAAATATTTTTAAAGCAAATTTTCTGTTTTTTACTGAAACAGATCAATTACTTAAAGCGATTGATTTTTTTAGCTGAATTTTTTCAGCGCTTGTATGTGGTAAATTAATGCTATGGAGCAAAAATACACTTCAGTTAAAAAAAAGTGATGTGTTTGATTGTTAGTCGAAGAACGATAAGCTGGTGAACGCCTCTAACGCTCAGTTGGAAGAAATTACAGGCAAACTTGTGAACGCCGAACGTTTGCTCGGTCAGTAGAGACAAATTTGGTACTTTGACAGCGTAGCAATGCAGATCACCATCTGTATGTTGTACAACATCTGTATAGTTTTCATCCGCGATGTATATTGACATAAAGTTAAGTGGTCTCAATTTTTTCATTGTCGTGTAGTTGAGCTATCAAATTAGCCTACACTAAACCCATTTCTCACAAATTTAGTAAGAATTAATTTGCAAAAAAATAGGTAAAAAAATAACGTTGAAACTGGTCATCTATTCCTGTATTTATCGGTCTTGCATTTTTTCTTGTACTGCACGGTGCATTTATTTATGAATTTAGTTACTGAATAAAGAGTGAATCTTTTTTAATGAAACATTCGCAAGAAGTCGGCTATAATTTATGCTATGTAATCCTAACTAAAATCAAAACGAATTGACACTGTATCAATTCAATTATTATCTCAACATTTTTGATTTCCTATAGGCCTACTAAGATTTTGTTGGGTCATAAATTTCTGGACGATGTGTCAGAGGCGACAAGGCTCGAGCAGCAGGAGCTGAAGGTGGCACTGGAAGGTCTGAGGGAGCAGCAGGGACTGGAGCTCAGCGCCAAGGACGAGGAGCACCGGACTGCGCTGACGGTCCTCAGGGACCTCATGACACAAGTCGAGCGCGACCACATCGATGCAGGCAAATCCTCGCACTGCCTCGACCTTGCATTAACTTTGAGCTCGCTTGATTAGTATTTTGATGTACAGTACTGGCCAAAAGTATAGGGACAGCAAGAAAATAACAATAAAACTGATTTTTTTTTCACAAACAACGTCTTAGAAGATATTAGGCGACTAAAATCAAAAACAGAAGCATAAAAAAGGGCAGCGGACAAAATATTGACACTAATTGGTAGTCTCTAACACGTTGTTTGTGAATAAAAAATCAGTTTTATTGCTATTTTCTTGCTGTCCCTATACTTTTGGCCAGTACTGTAGAATAATTTAGTGTCACAATAATAACTATATACTACAGCAGTTTCATCATTATACTTGAGTGGAGCGCGGTGCACCGAATGGGCCGTTTGACACAGCATGATTGCACAGTTGTTCGTATCTAGCCTCTAGGCCTATATTATCTGCTGGTAACGCGCTGCCACTGCTATGATATCGGTTACCAGCTAACTGACTAATTACCCCTGCAGGCCGGGGAACAAGGAATTGGCCTGCAGCCCAGAGCTCCCTGGGCTTGTTGTAAAAGGCGACTAAAGAAAAGGGGGAGCGGTTTTGTGCCGACTCTCCTGCACAAAACCAGACTGTATATAGCCCTTGTGTGCTACACGCGGTCCCTAAACTACAACAAAAAAGACACTGACTAACAGACCTGGTTTTTTTGGGCATTGAATTTAATGCGATGTTCATTTATTTTTCAGTGATCAAGAAGCATTTGCAAGACATAGAAACTCTAAAGGAGCAGCATGAGAAGCAGGTTAGTTTACTTTTGATAATTTCATTATGATGTCAGCTAATTGTCATCATGCCTTATAAAACTTAATTTTTTGTGCTAGACTTATGATTTAATTTTTATTTTTTTAATTTTTTTTTATTTTTTACTTTTATTATTGTCAGTTCTGTATGCATTTATTTATCAATCTATCATCACAATCATTCAGTTTGTACATCCCCTGCACAGTTGTCAGAGCAGCGTGAAGTGCACAAGGGACTCATGGAGAAGAGAGAACGAGAAATTGCTGAGACTCTGCAGAATTTGCGTACTGAACATCTTAACAAGCTCATGGGTAGAGCAGCTTTGTGATTTGATTTGAGATGACTAATTTTTACTAACAAGCTTTGTTTTTGATAAATATATTGAAACTGACCGCAGTCAAGTATATTGCAGATTGTAATGTTTTGAAAAATTATTTGGGTGCAATTTTAAATCATTTTCTTCTACACGTGGCTAAATTTTATTGCTAAATATTCTTAAACCTAGAGCGTAAGCTTAGATGATATCTTTTTGCAATAAATATAATTTAATTTCATGATCTTTTAATGCAGAAATACTTGCCAGCATTGTATGCGACGCTATAAAATAAAAATAAAGATATTGTGTAGCATGATTATGATGATTTGCCTCGTGTTCAGATTTAGAGAAAGTTCACACTCGTCGAGCAGATGAACTAACGAGCAGCTTTGAAGAAACGAAGAAAAGTCTGTCGGTAAGTATCGGTATAGCTATCAATTTATATTATATGGATTTTCTTGATGCGCCTATGCTGAGATTGTAACCGTATTCTGATCATGCATCGTAACGTATTATTCACCAATCAAACCGTCAGTTGTTTGCTGCAAGCCTGAGATGGCTTGGTTTAGCCTTGCGGTGGTCCGTATGATTTTACCTTGTGATGTTATGACTTAATTAGCACGATCGCTTGATTGATTGATTGATCTCAGAACGAGGTGGTTAGGTTGAGCCATGAGGTGACATAATTATCATGATCTATTGATTGATGTCAGGATGAAGTGGCTAGGTTGAACCATGAGGTGACCCAGCAGCGTGAGGAGCTGGAGCGGCTGAGGAGGGAGGACGCGGAGCAGCGCGGCCATGAGGAGGCGCGCATTGAGGAGGCTACTCGCACCGAGGTAGTGCTCTTTTAGTTTTAACTTAATTTCAGTTTTAGTTTTATCTTCATTTTAGTTTATATTTTAGTTTTATCATTGAATTTGAGCTTTAGTTCTAGTTTAAACTGAATATTAGTTTTAGTTTTAGTCTTTGATATCAAAAATAACACGGACGCATTGTAATAAATAAAATAAATAATAATAATGATAAACTAATCGTTTGGCCATCAAAAGATTTTTCTATAGAAACTTCCCAATTAATATTCCCAATTGGACTGCGATGAAAGGAGAGAGGTGCGGCTTGCTAGTTATCTGTTATCATCCACTGGCAGCTGTTGGAATGTTACAGCCTATGTGAAAGTAAAATACTTTAACAGACACTTGTTTCAGAGTAAACCTGTTGTCGTGTTTGGTTTCCTGAATAACTGAGATTTGAAATACGTATTATTTCTGTACAGCAGTTTACACCAGTGAACCTGTGCCAATCTATATCATCCGATGTGTCTCTCGTCTGATTGCGTGCAATCCGGTTTATCGCAAGCATCATGCAAAAGGGAAATGAATCGTAGATCATAATTTTTTGGATTATATCTAGGCGTAGCCTAAATCGGAAAGCATCATGGTTAATGTTGTGTGCGCGAAGGCTGAGCTGAGACGGCAGGCGTGTCTAGAGGCAGAAAGTTTGCGCGTCGTGCTGGAGCAGCGCAACGAGCAGATTCACAAGTTTCATCAGCAGATGGCGCTCCAACAGGAAAAAGTAATTTTTGCTCAAGATCTGCTTCTGTGCATCAGTTGTATTGCTAAATATTAGAAGTATACTGACTGTTTCAGAAAATAGACGGAAAAGATTGGGAATAGGCTATATCTTTTTGGAGGTGCGCTTGGGCCAAAGCTGCGTCTTGGGCTACATCAAAGTGAAGTTGACATGGGGAGCTGCAGCGGTGCAGCGGCAGAGATTATAGAGCAGAAGAAACCTTATGCAGCTGGGCTGAGCTGAGAGCAATTGAGCTGATTATTTGCTATTCAATTTTTTAGGGGCATATCCGGCGTGAAAAGATTTTAAACCATTTCACTACCTTTCTGCATCAAGCCCATAAGGGTTTAAACCCGTTATTGTGGCACTGTAGATTTAACCCTGTGGGCTAAGGGCTTATTGTATAGCCTGTTTTACATGTAGCACGCTACGTTTCACGCCAGTGGGCTACATTGTAGCGCACTGATTGTATAGCTGGAGGAGCTGCCTCAGCTGCGGGCGACGATCGTCAAGCTGGAGCAGAAAACAGAGAACCTCGAGGCGATCGTCAGCATGAAGAATGACCACGAGAAGTAGACTTGACTCTTTTGACAGTTGTTAAACAAATGAATGAATGCAGAAGTGATAGACTAGCAGCTGCTGCATTCAATCGCAGGGTGTGATTTCCGTTTTATGCATTTTTGTGCCGATTCTATTTTATTCATTTGCTGACTGTGTGCTATTATATGTGAGACACTAGGACAATGCATCTTTTCGCTGTTTGTAACTTCTATAAATGTGTGAATGACCTAATTTCATTTTAGCATCTGTTTATATCACACTATATAATTTTTAATCAATTTTTTTCGAGCTTTTTGTTGCAAATGAAGAGAAAATCAAAGACATTGTCTTGTTCCTGACAAAGCCTAATAGTCAGTTTTTTGCTGCGTGCCGCAGACAGATGGCTGAGATGCAGCAGGCGCTGCTGCGCCGCTGTGAGCGCGAGACGAAGGACAAGAACCGACTATCGATGAACAACGACGAGCTGCACTGGCGCCTCACCCAAAGCGAAGTCGTTGACCAACCTGGCGGATACGCCTACTCGCCCCCTGGCGGCGGCCATGACAGTCACGTGACCGGCGGCCATGACAGTCACGTGACGGGAGATGGGAGAATGTCGCGCTCGTACGATGCGAGCGAAGGTCAGGGTCGCCGAGCTGTGAGTCTGCAGCCAGGGAGGGGGGTAGTTGTGGGGGTGGCGGCCGTAGGGGGAAAGTGTGCAGCGGCAGAGCAGGGAAAGCTGCAGCGTTAACGGCTGGTGCGCCGTTGGACCAAAATTTTTTATGGCGTTGAATAATTTGTGGGAGCAATGATAATAGATATGATGTGCAGCATCGCTTAATTGTACCCTGTCAGAAAATGCCATTAGGCCGGTCGACAAATTTGTAGGGGGTGATGGATGAAACCAATATGGCGAACTGACGACTCTAGGGCTTTGGCATTAGGGAGGGCCTTAAGTTGGTGGATCTAATGGGCAAGCAAGCTTATTTACACAGATCTCCATTGCATAGAAGAGAATTGAAGGATCCTGTGGATGTAGTCATTGATAGTGTTTTGTGTAATGCAATGTGTAATGTGGTTTAATGCAAATGCATTGATATAATAGGCATTGCTTCGCCAATTTGGCAATTTCTATGCAGTTTAGTGTTATGATTAAGATTTAGATCCTAACTCTAAACCCATCAAGCCTATGACAAACGTCACCCTATCTTATCTTAAATGAATTTCCGATGTTAATGTTTGAGCCATCAGTTTTTGCTAATTAGGCTTAATTGTCTAATGTACTTTTGTTTGATCGCTACTGTTTGGTACTGTTATTGGTTCAATGCCAGCTCTTTAGAAGGCCAGCAGATATTATTTTTTATTTGTTGGTTTAGGCATACACGTGAGGCATTATCTTGATAAGCTCTTCGTGACCACGCTTGCCAATGGTTTCTATTGAAACCTGCAGCAGTACGCTCTCACATTGTGTCTTTTAACCTGTAGATCAGATGTCACAGCGATCCATGTTAAATAATGACGAGTTTAAAGTACGTTTTAACATCCAAAGGCGTCATTGAGGACCATTTTGTGTTTGTGAGAGTGTGTTGCTGTGTGTATTGTAGTGTAATAATATTGTATGAATTCCAATTGTTGGTAGCATATAATGCATTTATCAACCACGATGTAAGATACGTCTAGCGTATGCTGTCTAGTATTCGTCAAGTGCTCATATGTTTGACTGATGTAACCTACTAGTATAATTTTTAGCGCTTTGCACTTGCATAACTATCTCAACGGGACCATTCAAATGATTAGAACAGAGTGATGGGAGCGTGTATTCCACTGAATTATTAACCAGACTCAATTCATCAAGACCTCTAGACACTGATTCTATTGGTCTCATGGCCCTGCTGCTAGTTCAGTGATTATATTTACCCGCCGTTAGAGAAGCAGTCCACTATTACTATGCTTCAATTTAATTTACTAACTGGACTACATAGAAGGAAGGCTATAGATTTGCATGAGCAGCATTATCTTCCAATGAAGTTTTAGTCATTCAAGCAGTGCAAAGCCCCTCTATTAATTTATCGATGTCAGTGCTATTGTCACGTATATGCTCCCTGCTCGGTCCCTATCCGAGCAAGGAGCTCAGATAGGGACCTTCTACAGGGGATCACTTTTTTGTGTCAAATCAAGGATCTGTTGGGGACAACCAATATGGCTGCTAGCAAGTACAGATCCTGAATCAAACTTAAAAATGCATATAGCAAATGCCACAATCGTAGTTCATTTAATGGCGTATAAGCGCCAACAATCAATTAGCTTCTTCTACATAAACTTATCTCTGAATAAAGTGTTTTTTTACAGAAATTATGCCGCACCATTGTACATAGCATTATTCCATAAAATAACCTAAATATACCCTCAGCAAAATAATTTTCTCTCTAGTTCTCCTGATCCGAGCTCCTTGGCATTGAGCTAGAATGAGTGTGTTGGTCTCATAACGCTGTCTGCCTACTGCACGCAACACTGTCATTCCTTGTGAGGCTCTGTCAAGTGTACAGTGCACATACTGCTGTTGTTCTACGCGTGTTGTAAGATTCTGTGCTTTATGCAACTGCTTAAAATTTCAAGACCAAACAATAATTATTACTGTTAATGAGAGCAGCGTAGGATAATTTTCATTGACAATTCTTTATTGTTAAGTTAATTTGTTTTGTTTTGCGTATTTTGTATTGTAGGCTGTTAATATTATCATGTGCTCTCACAAAGTGCAGATGTCTTTTTTTTATATCAATGGACGCTCTTTTTTAGTCAGCACAAAAAAAAAAGTGTTTTCTAAATATTAAAATAAGTGGAGTTATCGATGGAAATATAAATTTACTGAGGATTGTATTTCTATCAGCAAAGCGAATGCTTAATCTATGATGTCACTACTGTTCAAAAAATAATTAAATAATATAATTTAACTTATGAACAATTTTACTATGTGTTTGCATAATACAAAAGACTCCGTCCAGAACATGCATCTGATAGCTTCATCAATTGAATTTGCATATAAATAAATTCAATTAATTACACAAATTATCAGGTCAATTGACGTTAGTTTTATAAACCGTTAAAAAGAATTTCAAGCATTGTTTGGTTAATTATTAGCAGTAAACTCATTTGAAATGCAACATAACGTGTTAAAGTAATCATCACCGAGCTGTTGATATATTACACTTCTTTAATCTTCTATCATTCTGATCCAGAAAATAGGGCCTAGTCACCGCAAACAGTAAAGAACCCGGTGTTGTTCTGTCTGAAGAATCCTTAGTATTCTTAGCAGTCGTTACTAGGCTAGCATACTCACAGCAGCTCTTAACATTTTATATCAACAATTATAGAAGCACTTCAAATTTTTACAAACTTTTCACGTGCAACGCAACCATAAAACAAAGACAAGCTACTCCGACATACAAAACGAGTAATAAAGCGAATCGAGGAAGGAGCTCAAACGGGCAGTATTAGACAGTAATTACTGGCAGAAATCAGAGCACATAATGCCAAATAGACGCAGTGCAAAGGTTTTCAGTTGTCAAGCAATTACAAATTTATATATAGTTCCATTCAGTCAAGTCCACATTATACAATAGTCAACAACGTAAACAATGCCTTCTCAAGCTATTTTCAACAAATCCGTTCATCTCGTTTTATCCGTGTTCGTTACAATAAGAACTAACTGGCCTTCAATAGAATTCAATTCAATGCCGATACAAACAATTATTACTCAATCAAAAACAAGAACAGGACCAATTATAGATAGGGTGACAGAAAAATCCATATCAATGCCATATGAATAAATGGATATATGACAATTATATAGTCAAATCTAAGTCTAGCAAGAAGTGATGCGCTGTGTAGTAGCTAAGACTGTCCATGTTTTTGAGTTCTACTATTACACTCTTCGGTGCTAATCAACCAGACGAAAAAGAAGAAGAGAAAAAAGTGTCATCTAGCACAAAAACATCAGAGACTGCGAGCTCAACCACTGAGCGCTCTAAGAACGCTTGCTGGTGGGAGAATATTTGCAGTTTAAAGTCCGTGTGTAGTAACAAAGACAATTCAAGTCCGGTTCTGTGCAAGAAAGCCGGCACGGAATCCTTCCTCTTCTTTAGTCATGAATCTTTTACGACTCGCAAGGGGAGCTCTGAGCTGCAAGTCTATTCTTTGTTTCCTGACTTGCTGGGGCACACAGGAAAAAGCAACAGCTAAGTGCCCAGCCCAGCAGCAAACGTCACTGTATTCATCCACTGCACGCTTTAAAGTGGTGTCCTAGCACATTCCAGCAGCAGACAAAGGGCCATGCTGCGCCTAATAAAGTCGTGCCCTACTGCCCGGCCCGGCAGCAGACGACGCGGCCGTGCCTACAGCCCAGGTTGCAGCAGCCGTTGGCGAGGTCGGGGAAGGGTCCGTCGTCGATGTTGTCGCAGTAAAAGAGCTGCGCGGGGTCGAGGGTGGGGGAGGCAAGCGCGAGCTGCCACAGCCCCGCGGAGGTTACGCGCACGCAGCCCGATAGGTTGGCGTGGCGCAGGCGCGACGTCACACCACTCACGAAACTGCACACACATACATGCATGCATGCGTGGTTTAGTGGTCGCGTTCTCAGCCCAAGCAGGGTAGGCCATTGGCAGATACGGACACATGAACTCGTGTTTTTTTTCGTCCAAAGGAAGCAATGAGCTGTGAAAGATTCAAATCACATTTATAGGGTCACATCATTCATACTTACGCTTGATGTATTTGGAATTCAGAACAAAATATTGCCTTTAATTATTTTAAAGAATTTGATTTCGCTATTTATCTAAAGTCATCCTGCAGATCAACAACAGTCTAGTAATTGGCTTACGTTAAATAGGGCACATAATTGTACGTAAGTCGTACTTTAGTCCGATGTCGGTGATCAGATGGCAGGACGAGAGGTCCAGGTGTTCCAGACACCCTCCGGGGCCTCCGGGGCCTCCGCTGCTCTTGCGTTCTTCTTTCACCTCGTCGTTCAAACTGGAAAGGTCACGGAAAACGTTATCTCAACTGTGACAGTTTTCACGTCGGCAACAATATAAGCTGCAACTTCCAACGGAACAATGTTAATTCCAACAAATACTAATAGGCTGCAATTCGCAAGGATAAAAAACACACTATTACTCTCAATCTCTAACAATTTAATTGACAAATATTGTCGATGTAAACATTTATTAGATACATGGTTAATTCAAAACCAAACACATAGTGAATACCTGCAAAGTGCGGCATCAGTGATGCTCGTGAGAGAGAGGTCGAGATGAGTTATGTTGGGACACAGCAAGAGAAAGGCTGCCACCTAAACAGCACCAATAAAAACTAGCGTATCTCACAACAAATCACTCCGAGTTAAAGATTCAAGACAGCCAACACCACTGGAAATATTTACTACAATTGATTGCATGACATTGGAACGCAATAATTTAGAAATTCAATTCTACAATTATCAAGGCTAATTACAAGCATCAGCAATCACTAGGTTTTTACAGGGCGATGCCTACTACATAATGTAATGCTAACAATGTGCATTGAACATATGTTATAGAAATACAATGAATATATGTTAAACAAATACAGTATAAATAAATAAATAGCAATAAATACAAGTCAAACAACAGGTCGGTATAAGTCGATCAAAGGAAACGAACCACGTCGTCGGTCAGTGCTCCAGAGTTGGACAAAATCAACTTCTTTATTCCGTGGCCGATCTTAGGCAAAACATGTTCAACTATTGAATCCAGCACATCCACAACCTGTCAGTGAAAGATCACAGCATACAAACATTGTAGTAGGCTAATTTAGGCCCTCAGCACATGTCACTTCAAATTTATATAAATCTACTAGGCGAAGTATCAAAAAGAAAGCTCTCTTAAAATTTCAATTAATTTCTTATTAATGTACATCATGTCATTTTTAAAATTCATTGTTCTCATAAAAAAAGTAGGCTCTATAGCTTAAAACATTCACAAAAATGAATCAGGAAATAATATTTAAACCATACATCCAGTATGGTATATATAAATTTCCAGAGTGTATAATAACGCCTAGCATAGCTTCAAAATCTAAACTATAGATCAAACCCTAGAATCTAGGTCAGCGTCAGGATCATCCAGCCCTCTTGCATCGCTGCACCTTCTCTCCATCTCACACTCCTCCAGATCCAAATCCACTTTCTCAAATCCCCAGTTTCCTGAAAGTAAGCCGTATGCCAAAATTTACCTTTGGCTGAATGCCTAGTAGACAGCTAACACTGAACAGGCTTCAAGGGAACGTTGAACGGACTGTAATATAGCGCAGAACCAACGTTTTACATACCAGTATCTAAGTAAAAAAATAGCTCTACATACTATTTTCATTGCATTCTGCAACTAAAATTTCAACAAAACCTTGCCACATGCAGCACATGAGGCAAGGTTACTAAACTACCCAACGCAATACTTTACTAAGATAATTATCGATCATTAATTTATTAAGTAGTTATGGTCAGGGTTATGTTTAGCAAGCGTACGCCCAAAACGGTGGTTAGATGTAAAAATTGTATGCCTATTTGCAACAGGCAGTCGTAGCATTGCGCATGAAAAACGACTATGGTGAGCGCAGGCCAACATGGTTGGTAAAGGCCAAAGCAGATGCAGGATGCTTGTTTTGGAAGAAGCAGGCGTAACGCTACGTATGCCTTATCCAGGCAAAACTTAACGCTGGCCATAGGCTTTCATAGCGCATGGAACCAGTTGACTCAACAATATTTATATTGCGCTCTGTTCTCATTGGACAATCATCTATGCTACCTTCGGCCCATTGGACGGGCAGACAGGCGGTCCACAGAGACCGGTCGTAGGCCAGGTCAGACCAGGCGGTGCAGACCTGCGCGCAATGACCAAGGTCGCGCACAGACAGGAGACCAAACACGCGCAGCACAAGCTCAGAAGGGAGACTCGCTAGGCTGAAGCAATCCCTGGCGCGATCACTGACAGCCGCAGGCTCAAGGTCAGCTGTGGCAGGATGAAAGCGCACACCATGCAAACACACACAATGCACAACCAGCACGATTGAAATAACATGCCATTCGATTATTCTTTGAAATACCAAGCCTTAATTAACTTTAAGCTAAATATTTTTTATGCATTCAAACACAATTGCAACATGATGTTATAGATCGAGCCTGGTCTGAAATGATCGATGTTACGTATGATAGCCAGCAAGGCTCCGCCACTTTCTTCAACGACGCTCAACAAGCCAACGCCCTAAATTTTCCAAGGCGTAAATACTGCCAAGTTGTGATTTGATCTTAGACAAAACAACAAGAAGCAATCAATGTATCCTTACAAGACTGCAAAGAATTAAAATTGTGCCACCATATCATCAGATTGCGTGCTTTAAAGTGATGTCCTACTACTGCAGCAAGCATCACTGCGCCCACCCATAAGTATGATTGAAAAATATGAACAATAAAACAAATAAATCAGCAAGAGGCTGTCATTTCATATCAAAATATATCTAGAATATACATTTGCACTTCAAATCAATGTAAAAAATATTAAACATGTGTCTAACATACATACATTTTTGAATAGTGCTCAATGAAACTAAATTCTAGATTCCAATTACAATTTGATTCCCACCAGAAGCAGCTGCAAATACACTAACCCTCATCCGATACTTTCTCGGGTATATCCACAATGTCCAATTTCTTCTCTTCTATTTCAGTCCTTGATACGATAAAATTCAATTCTTCAAGCCTATTCTTCACGTTCCACCCTGGATTGACCAAGCTGCTCGGTATGCGGTCCACACTAGCCGCTAGGCAGATGGCGTCAGTCATTCTCACACACGCAGATTTGACTAGGGCGGTACCCTTGCACTTCGCTTCCTTCTCACCCGCAGAGCATCTGTTATCGAAAGTTTCACCAGCGAAAGACGTCTTGGAATTCACAACATGGCTCTCACTGCAAATCATGCCACTCATCTCATCACCTGCAACTTTCACCCTCACTTTCAATTCCGGAACAGCAGCCTTGACGTTTGATTTAATTTCTGGAACATAGATCTCAGCAATCGATAGCTCATCGAGCGTAACTACTCCATTCTTGGCTGTGCGACTGAGCACTGGGGATACTGAATTAGCAGTGTGAGTAGCGACAGTAGCCTTGGGGGTTTGAAAGAGCACAGCCTTGGTTGTTTGCTGTGCTTCAGTTTGTGCTGGGTGAAGCTGGGCGTAGTTGAGGGAGTGATGCTCGATGACCTTCTGCTTGAGAAGACGGAGCTCGTCGTACGTGAAGTACTGCATCAGCAGCGGCTGGAAGACCTGCCACAGTGAGCCACAAATATTACATTGTTTAGCATACAAACTACATAGTGTCATCATCCATTCATTAAAAATGAAAAAATTCACCCAATATTTGCAGAACATTGATACGATTTCTTCATATTTTCATGTTAAAATTCAGGTATAAAACTCTCAGAATAGACTTCAGCGTAAATATTGACCAAAAAATTCTGCTTGAAAACGGCAGAATTTGGGCCGTATCAATATTTGTGCTAAAAGCTACATTTTACGGCCAAAATAATAATACAGCTGTCAAGGTTCAACACAACCTAAACATATCAGAGCAGTCATCACGACCACGATATGCATTCCAGCTTCATTCAATGAGAAATAGAAAACAGACAAATGCGCAACTCATGAGGGAATAATTTAAGGACAAACCTCCTCCTCCTCCTTCATGTGGGGCAGGAAGCTGTCCGTAAAGGTGTGCAGTTCACGCAACAGCTTGATCCCGTAGTTGATCCTGTCCTCCGTCGTGCAAGTCTTCAGTCCGTCGGCAAACAGACTCATCATCTCTGACAGACGGTTGTCCTGCACACAAAACAGGACTCTTAAATGTTAAACACAAATTAGGGATTGGCCTTTCACAGGATTGTCGCACAAACTATATCTGCCAATTGTGCATTAAAGTTTCATTTTGAAGTCAAACCAATGCAATCTAATATGCCATCATTAATTTAAAACTTTTGTTCCTCAAGACTTCAAGAAACTTGATGCATAAATTCCACAACAGTGGAATTTATCTGAACTCACTTTTAAATCATATTCTTCTGTTTTGGGCATAAATGTATAGAAATATGTTTTTTCAAAAGTATACCTTTACAAGTATTTTAATTCATGAACTAAAAGATTTCAGGGCTATCTTTTGCAAGACCTTGTGGCAATCGCAGATAACCGGGTTGTAGTCTGCTCTCTGCCTCATTTTGTCCGTCAGTCGGCGCACAATCAGTTTGTTCTCGATCTGCTCGTGACACTTGAACTCAGTGAATATGGCGCGCAGGCAGTCGATCAAGGACTGCAGCGAGTGCGGGCTTGAGAAGTTTGTGTCCTCAACCTGCAACAAAACATGAACATGCAGTGGCATATAGCAAGACTTTGATCTATTCATAGATGCGTATTTGTTACTAAAATCTTAGTTAAATAAATATTAGCATTCTAGATCATTTATCGCTTCAACCAAAAGTAGCTCACGATTTCAGCATAAGCCTAAAGGATTACACTGCATGTAGAAGCAAAGTCATTGTATTTACATTAAAATACTAACAAAATACGGTATGATAGTTTCATATAATAATACATGTATATATAATAATATAATATAATAATAGCCTAATTATGCTGTAGCGTACCCTGGAGTAGTAGTTGCTGACCAGTTGCTTCATCCTTGAGTGCGGAACCGTGAAGACGTCCAGTTCTTCTGGGATGGACATAGTGGCCATCATGTCAAGAAATTTTGTGAAAAACTGACTACCGCTTTCTAAAGCATATAATGAGCAGTGGGCGTACTATTGTCGAAAAATTCCTATAATTCAATAGTAAACTATTAACATCTATTATCGCTCATGAGACACTTGTATATTTGACCGGTGACGATCCTAGGCGGATTCAATAAAATTAACTTTATTAAGTTTATTTTGCCGGAAATTTGAGTTTCGGTCGTTTTCGTCATCAAAATTGGTATCATTTAAGGTATATTTTTTTATGTGATCGCCTATGCATGTTCTTAACCGACCGCCGCGTAGCGATGGTACAAAAAGTGGCTTTCCGAATGCACTTCAGCGATAGTGATTGGTTTCTTGACCACTCCATCGCTTTTCCTTCCATTCAGGGATAAAGCTAGCTCAAGAAGAGGCCATTTGAGATCATTGTTACTCTTCAAAAATTAACAGCTTTCAATATTATGAGGGGCCTGGGCAGATTATGTGCACAGTGTTTCTTTGGTGTTGCTTTGTAGTTGACCAATTAATTTGCGATGAGATGTAGGACGTCTTTTGCTTACCTTTGTTTACCTTGTCGCCGCCCGAGGCCTCCCTCTCCCTTACCCCGCTGACGTCTCAAATGGGGAAAAAGCGTTGCTGCTCATTTCAATCCCCTGGTTCCACTCAGGATGCAATCTAACTTGCCTCTGCAGGCGTTAACGCTTGTTGCCTGGACTACGCTATCGGGAAGTTGATTCCACTCATCCACAACTCTGTTTGCAAAAAAATCTTTTCCTGTGTCCAACCTGAACCTTTTCTTAAACAGTTTGCATAAATTTCCTCTTGTTACACATACGTTCTCATTAACTCTAATTCTCTCAAAGAACTCTTCCTCATCAATCCCTTCAACTCAGTAAGCTGCTTTGCTTCCTGGGCTCGCAACTTACTTTGCCCCGAAAAGTGAAGAGTCCTCTTGAAGCGACGCGGCGGCGCAGCGCTTGCGGGTAACGTTTACGCCGATTTGTGATTGACAGTGGCGACGCCACAATGAGAGAGGAGGGGCTGTCGCACCCCGAAATATGCTGATCGTCCTCGTCCCCTACAGCCTACATTTAGGCTATTTGTCTCCTTGGGTTTGAATTGAATGTGAATTGTCATTTTAAACTTACATGTCAATCCGATTCAAATAAACGTAAAGCGCACGCAGTGATACAAGATTATGTGTAAAAGTTTATTTTTAAGTATAAAAGTTTAAAAATAAATTGGCAAAACATTTTGACTTTTCTTTTCTAAAAATCTTAAAGGATCCTTTTAAAGATCTAAACTTTCAGGCATGCTCATATTGCGTGTGCCACTACCACCCCCCTCCCCCCCTACCACCGCCCCCCTCCCCCACCTCCAATTTGTTGTCGTTTCCGAAGGAATTTGAAAACTGACATGACCGCTTCCCCCTCCCCATTTTTTTTGTTTGGTATTTGAAAGCTGATAGCTTACGTGACTGCTCTCCCCTCCTCCCTCCCCCCCCCCCCGATTTTGTTTGTTTGGCGCTACCACTGGTGCTTAACTACAGAACTGTGGTTGGTGACAGTGCAAGTGCTGCAGAAGCTCGCTCTGTTGCAATCATCATCATCATAATCACCGTCCCTGTTCACACAGCGCGCTGATCGCATGCTTGGCAATCAAACAGCGCTGACGCGCTACAACTCGCATTAACGCCCACTAATTAAGCTGTCCGAGACTAATTTAAATCG
>JAQIWG010000185.1:0-41737 GCA_034695025.1 Chamaedrilus cognettii | reverse complement strand
AACCGCTCCCCCCTCTTTAGTCGCCTTTTACGACTCGCCCGGGGAGCTCTGAGCTGCAAGCCAATTCTTTGTTCCCCGGCCTGCAGTGGGTAGGCGGTTTAGTAAAAACGCAGATATATATATAAATCTATTATTCACCATCAAGGTAGAACACAATATATGCTCCACACAGTGACTTTTACATTCTAAACTTTGATCACGGTTTTTGTAGTTGTTTTTACCAAATCGACTGTAAATTGGTTTTGTTGCACATTCTGCTATTCAGATGATTTTCTGTATAGAAGATTCTCGTGGTAACAACAGTAATAATGCGTTTGAGTGTAAGCTAGTAATGGTATATCAACATTACTGTCACAATACTGTCACCTTATATATTTACCTGATTCAGTCCAACTATGCGACAGTTACTATGAAATTTGTATAGCACGAAAAAAAATTGAAGTCGAATACAAATTTTTACATATCTTTTGTCAATTCGCTCAGATACGGTAATACTATTTACAATTTTACAATGCCTGTCACTGGGCCTAACACTTCATTGTCATGAACTACTGCATTGTGTGATTCGATGTCTTGAAAAATGGTCCAAATGGTGTTCCAGTGGCGTTCTGTGAAGTCACCATGATTGTACTGCACGCCACTGTGGCGTTTGATTAATGAGATGGCGTTTGATTAATGGCATTCACCTGTTACTATTATGGACATAATATTAAATTTTTAATAGTTTTTCGATATGGCATGAACCCATGTAAAGAATGGGATGTTGCTGGTGTTTATTTTGGTCGCTGGTTTGATAATAAAGTTAATCTCATTAAATTCTAAAATTAGATTGCAATATGTTACACGAGTGGTTAAGTGTCATGAAACATAGTTTCAAAGTGATCTTTTAGGATTTATATCTATGTGATTTTGTCGTCCTTCATAAGCAAAATGTTGTTAACTTGAAATCAAAATAATGTTCATAACACAATATTCAATGCACTACAAGGCAATATCATCTAGGTTGATTGTCAGAACTGGCCAGTGGAATTTAGAACACAGGAATTGTTTTTCTTGCTTCTTAACTCGTAGCCTACTTGAAAACACCAGATTCAAACGTTTTGTTGGTTATTGGTATATGTATTCACACAACAAGAGTGGTATAACAGGACAATACATTGACATGCAAGCCCTGTATAATTGAATAGTTCTAGCTTGCTCAATTGTTACACCTTACATTCTCTTTGACAAAGCAGTATTGGTGATCTAACTTCTGTGTGTCTATGGTGTATTGGGTAGGGATTGAATTTTAAGGACCGTGTCTAGTATCAAAGACTCTTACGGTCCGGTTCTGAGTAAGAGGGCCACCTCAGAATCGCTCCCCCCTCTTTAGTCGCCTTTTACGACTCGCCCGGGGAGCTCTGGGCTGCAAGTCTATTCTTTGTTCCCCGACTTGCTGAGGTAGACACGCCCCGTGTGTCTATGGTGTATTCAAGTGTTTGATTCCATAAGGAGTGTCGTCAGGTGCTTTTCTTGAGGTGTTTGCTTATAATGCGCAGAGGATTTATATTGTCAAAGACTTTGGTGAGGTCATAAAAAGGCTTGCTTGATCCCTGGATGAACAGCGATTGATTATTATTAGTTGATGGGTGTGTGCACTGTGCACCTGATCCTGCGCTTTGCTGTGAACCGAACCAGTACATTAGAAATGCACTGTATTATAATAATTTATGATTTAAACCTAACGTTCTGACTGCAGCTGTTCTAGAAGGTGGCGCTACTGTGAGCGACATTACGTGCGATGTACATGTAAGCATATTGTCCGATGGGATTACATCATTAATGATGGCATGACATCATTATGATGAATATATTCGTAAACATTATTAGTATGCTTGAAGTTTAGGTTTTAAATTAGCAGTAACAGTACTACACTATTGCTGCCCTAGTACTACAGTATTAACTGACAATGATAATGTACACTAAGACAGAAACCCACGACCCAAGACAGAAGATTCGTTAATGTACCCTCTCCACTTTCTTATCAGACGAGGTTTCACAGATCTAAATGTACTTACATATTATAATTATGTTAGTGACGGTTGTGCTCAGAATTATGTATTTTGAAACAGCCATTAACTAGCAAGTCGAAAGTAGTCTTTCGGCATGTCCTTTAAAGTTCCTTTTTAAGTTTAGAATATCTATCGCTTCTTTGCTGTACGCTTCACATTCACAACTGAGCATATTTGCATCCAAATATCGGCAGAATGTACAAAATTCTATTATTTGAACAGAACTGAATGCTTTATTATTACAAGTGTCAAATTGTGCAGAACAGGCTGCGCGCTTAAGTTACAGTCTGTCTCTGGGTGACCTCTGACAGCTGACCTCTGAAGGCTCTGGAGTATGTTGAGTGTGAGAAGAAAAACTGCCAGTATCATGTGTCCTCATGTGTCAGTAGGTACGATCCATACGATAGCAACCTATCATTGTGTCCACGGCCATGAGAGAAAAAAGAGCAAAGATTAAAGGCCTGCTTATTAATATTAAAGCTTGAGGATAATCTATAGGGGCCGAGATATCATTTAGCTAAGACTAATGTAGTTGTTTGATAAACACCAGGCCTACTTTTTCATAGCAGTTATGTAACTTTTTCTTAGCTATTGGAACGACACATTGGCCTACCATTTTTCAGTTAATTTTTTGCATCAAAAATAAAGCACACTTGTCATATTTTTATGGTGTGTTTCAGATCGCAACATGAAGGAGAAGCAGAAGCTGACTCCGGTGCTCGGTAGTAGATCCGGCCCCGATGCGGCCCACCCCTCCCTCTCTGCGACACACCTGAAGGCCCTGCGGCGCTGTCGCACCCTCCTCCTCAAGGACCTCGATCCCCTCGACGTCCTCGACAACCTGCCTGCTGACGACATCCCTTTCAAGTCTGATCTTCGTGACGTCGTCAAATCGGACCCACGTGACGTCATCAAGTCCGAACCGCGTGACGTCATCCTAGCGCTGCAAAGTCGCGAGCAGCGCATGGGGCTGTTGTTGGATCAGCTTGAGACGAGCGAAGAGTGCGTGTTCTCTGCGTTCAAGGACGCCCTGAGGGAGCGCTACCAACACGTTCACCACGCGCTCGAGGAGACCATCAAGGCCTTGGAGGATGACTCGGATGACGATGACGTCAGGGAGAGAACCGCGATCTCCGGTGACACGATCAGTCATGTACTTAAAGACTCTGCGCGGCAAAGTCATTTGTTGCGGCGTAGCGATGTATCTGATGGGATCGATGATTTGTCGGACGATGATCGCTACGTTGAGTGTTTTTATGTGACGACGCGCGGGGAGAAGACTCAGCGAGAGCGATGGATTAGACACTTCGGTGAATGCGATGTTGTGGACGGCTTGCGTGAAACTGAAATGAATCATACGCGAGTCATAAAAATTGATTCCATTTTCAAATTAGTCGACCGTTGTCAGATTCCTTCAAACACCGCTCAGCTTTTACCTTCAAGCTTCTTGCACGTTTATGTGTTTGATAAAGAATGTAGTGGCGATCCATCTGAGAACGACGAACATCAATTAGGTCACAGCTTGAATGCTACAAATGGTTCCAAATATTTCAGAATGCCAAAGGTCAGAAGAAATACATTGTGCGGAAAGAGGTTGGTGAATGATAAATCGATAAATGAGAGCGTTCCACCGCCCCTCCCACCCAAACCCAGGAACCTTCATGCCGCCGGTTCGTTTTCAAATACTGCCGCGCTAAGTTGTACAACCGCTTCGTTGCCTTGTGATGCAATGAACGATCTGACAGCCGTTAAGGAAATTAATTGTCAAACTTCAAGTGTTCAGCATGTCAAAGTGTTGGATGTGGAGCGCATAGCTTCTTGCAAATCATCTTTGCCATTGCCACACAAATTGCCTCGATCACTGATTGCTGCACGACGGAAGTTAGAGCTCCCATCAGAGCCAGAATCAGGAGCCAGCAAAGAATCATCCGCGTCAAGTATCATCTCCAAAGAATTGCTGTCCACCACTATCACTTCTGTTCTCACGGAAAACAAACATGACGATGAAGAAGATGCTGCAGCGCTAAATTTTAATGTGAATCCTGAAGAACGGGTCGAGAAAATGTCTCAGTCCAATCATGCTAATCTTACTGATCAAAGTCAAACAAATGAAATGCTCTCATCTAAAGTTGAACTGCCGGACAATATTGTTAATTGCAAAGAAGATTCTGAAGTGCAATGCTATGAATCGACTTCCAGTAAACCCTCTTCATCTCATCCTGAAATAGCTCTTAGCTCAACCGATAGAACATCAAATATTTCCGCGAGGCGTGAAGGTCGTGTTTCCCCTTGCAGTGCGGCTGGAAGGATAGCGGGGCGAGACTCAGGTGTGGACTCTGTGGCCTCCCAGGGCTGTCCGGACTCGCCGAGCAGCGACGAGGCCATGGACCGGAACGTCTTCCTATCGACCAGCCTCGCTGACCTGGCAACCCACCCCACTAGCGTGCTATACGACAAGTCCTCAGAGTACTCCTTCTATGAGGATATAGAGTTTGTCGATGGATTCCTAGCAATGCCCATTTATCTGGATCCACAAAATGGGCAGGCGGCGTCAGAACACGCAGTTAGCAGCAGTGGCATGGCGAATGGTTCATCACTTGGGTTTAATTTAAAAGCACCGCCCGACAAGAAATTGTTATCAAAGGGTGCCTTGATGATCGTGGCGTCGAAACAAAATATGCAAAGCACTGAAAATAGAGGTGAAGAAATGCACTTCTCTAGTCAATCGCTTAGCATAGGGAATGAGGACGTTGTTTTGAGTTATAACAAGGATGGTATGGCCTATTTGGTTCCGGTAAACCTTCTGAAAGAATATGGTGATCCGCAGAGTGAACAGTGGTTTTATCCCATTGATATTTCACCAAGAGAAGCGAGTCTATTTCTTGCAGCTGAGAATCAAAATGGCTGCTTTATTGTTTATAGACCAAAAATTAAAATACCGGACATCGTCTATTTTCTTAGCATTTGTCGCGGGGATGGAATTGTGGTTCATTACCACATTAGGAAAAATGTACACGGAGATGTTATGATAGAAGGCCACGATCGCTCATTTATGACTATTTGTGATTTGGTGGAATACTTCAGAAAGAATCCAGGTCGGTTAGCCGTACGACTAAGACGATGTCTCAAGGAAGCTCGACTACCAATATCTCCAGGGCATCATTACCCTTCCCATCTTGAACTTCCACGAAGCAGCATTCGGCTGAGTGGAAAGATAATCAATGAGAGTAACTTTGGAACTTTATGGGAGGGTTTGTACCGAGGTGCCACGGTGGCGACGAAAGTATTGAAGAAGGACTCGTGTTTGGTGGAAGAGGACGACTTCTTAGAGGAAGCCCTTGTGATGATGAATCTCAAGCACGACAACATCATACATCTCCTGGGCGTCTGCTGTTCACTGCGGCCCTTCTACATCGTGACAGAATTCTGTGAGAAGGGCACGCTGAAGAAGTGCTTGGAGGCGGACGTAATTCAAACAGACAACATCGATGTTCTCTTCGACATCAGCATTCAGATGGTGTCCGCAATGGCGTACCTCGAGAGCCTGCGCTACGTTCTGCACCGAGATCTCTGTGCAAACAATTTCCTCTTCAGCGACGACGCGCTCGTGAAGCTGTCCAACTTCGCACGAGCGCGCGCAGTCATCGACGACAACTATACGGCGAGCCCAAGCGACGGGGTTCACGTCAGGTGGGCCGCACCCGAAGTCCTGCGCGACTCTTGTTACAGCACCAAGTCGGACGTATGGTCGCTCGGCGTCGTCTTGTGGGAGCTGTTCAGTCGAGGCGCGGAGCCGTACGCAGGCATAAGTGAGGAGCTAATGGGCACGTTTGTGTCGGAGGGGGGCCGGCTGGACAAGCCGCCTGGCTGCGCGCACGACATCTACACCATGATGAAGAGCTGCTGGCGCTCGTCTCCCCAAGAACGCCCGTCCTTTGCGGCCCTCACCGACAAAATCAAGGGCAAATCGAGCATCTACTACATCAATCCCAAGCGCAATTCCTCAATCGCCAGCAAACCACGACCGACGAACCTCGAACTGCCTAAAACCACACTCTCGCTACCGAAGGTGAAAACACCGACGAGTGCGCACAGCAGTTCGAGCTCCTCGTCTGCGGTGAACGTGTCGGTGGTGTCCACGCCGCGTCTGAAACACCGCGGCGCGTCACTACTGCTCACGGACAGCGGTGGCGTGGGGGACCAGCGGTGTGACCGGGGAGCGGTGACGCGGGGTGGCGCCCCAGGGGAGCGAGGACACACGTCGTCGTCCGACTCGTCGTCGGTGCTCAGCGCAGCGTCTGTGACCGTCAAGGACGACCTGACGCGCGGAGAGAGGATCAGGAAGAGTCTGCGCAAGCTCATCAAGAAGAGGACGCCTAGCGGGAGTAGTCAGAACTCCAAGCACACTTAGCGGCAACGAAAAAGAAGAAGAAGAAAAAAAACCAATGCATTCTAATAAAGATCGCCTACGAAAAGCCTAATCTTTAAACCATGATAATTATAATCAATGCGAATTAAAGTTGGAAGAGCATACAAAATACCCAGTCCAGAAGCGCCTTCACGAGATGAAACAGAAAAGATTACAGAATAATGGATAATGCTAAATTGTTACTAGCGCTGTATACTATGTATAAAGCGGCAATGTTTAGTTGCTTCATGTTAAGTTATGTTTGTTGGATATGCATTGCATTTAATATAAATATCTTTCTTGTCAAATCGCCATTATGTGAATTTCTGCTTCTGTGCTAGTTAGTATTTTAAAATGCAAATTGATGCAGCAATTTGCCTTTAATTATGGCCATCACAGTTATGCATTACATGAACTTTTAATTACTACTTATAGAAGTTGATTAGTATGTGTGTATCATTTTGAATTGAATGAGAATTAGATATTCCATTACCGATAAGGAAAATCAACACTTTTAAACCTAGCCAAGTTTAAAAAATGTGCTATGAATGAAACCACAATTGGTATTGTTCTATTCTACTACCTCTGAAGCACTGCAGTAGCAAATATTTTTATTTAATCCATCGAAACATTAGTACTATGCATTTTAGTTACAATATATACGCTTTGTTTTTCATATTTAGTTGTTTTTCATATTGCAAATTGCCGAAATGACTATGTTGTGTTTTTACAGTCTGATTCACAATTCCGACTCACTAAGTCTTGTTAATTAGAAAAGAACAACAGCGTCGTTGTATTAAAAAACGTGATTTTAAGTAGCTTTCAGATGTGTTGAGTGTAGCCTTTTAGTTTTTGTTGCCATATGTGAGGGTTTGTTTTAACTCGATGATGTGGCCCAAAAATGGAAATCTATAGTGCATGCCATGTAGGCCTACTTCATGAAGCTTAAATTAAGGAACTTTTAACTGTTTCAGTGGTAGAACTTGTTTCACAATCAGAAGCCTATACTATTCAGTGAAGCGCATGAACTATGAAACCCATAGGCCTACCGTCCCAAAGTTGAAGGAGTAACTTGCAACAGATGTGACAACAGGTTTCTTGATTTGGCTATATTATCTAATTACGATATTATAGCATAACTCTGCATTGCTGTAGCTGGGCTATGTGCTCTTGGCATTCACCGCGTGCCTTAGTAGTCGTGACGTCACCAAGGCAGAACAGTGAACGCGCAGAGCTGACGTAGCCGCCGCGTGACGTCATGGATCACTGAATAAAACTGATTGGAGTCTATTAGTGCAAACAAACTAGAGAATGCACCAACTAAAACATGAAAATTAATAACCCTTCCCTAACCCTGCCCTAATCCTAAACTAACCCTAAACTAGCCTTAAACTAACCCTAAGCTATCCCTGAGCTAACTAACCCTAAACTAAAATGACCATCTATAAATAAAATTTCGTTGCCGTAGACATTTGATTTGATTAACTATGGCGTGCAACGACCAATTTGTTTGAGCTTATAGACGCCACTGTACTGTAAAACTGTCGCACTACCAAGATTCTGTATTTCACATTGTCTCTGCAAGTTTAGAGCAAGGAGAGTCGGAACCATTCCTGATAAAATATTACACGGTCCTACATTTAAAAAAGACTCGATATCTATACCCTGAGTTAAAAAAATTTGGGAGAGGGGTCTGATCCTCCCTTGCAGCCCCCCCTCCCCTTCAGTATTGACGCTCATTCTTAGGTCCTGGGGCAGCTATAATGCACTATTTTGAGCACAAACCTGTAAAGGAAATAATTCGTCTTTCAACAGTTTCCTAGGCCTCAATCGGGCTGCGTTACAGTAACTGTATTAGCCTGTGTATAGGCTCTCTATGCCGAGTAGGGTAGAGGCTGGCCTACTATCATGTTTTGTTTGAATGAATCCGTTATAAAGGAGAGAATGATGGCCACACGGCCGTTGGCATGGACACCGCTCCGTTACCGCGGCGTATGATTCCCTCAGCGGCGCTTCGAGTGTCACATCCGCGCTGCATGGGCCGTGGCAGGTCCTAGAAACCAGTCAGCCGTGACGCTGCAGCTGTTTATTATTCGTCCCCTCTGCGCTGTGACTCATAGGACTGCCATGCATTGCGTGACCCGTGACCCGAGACGGACAGATGGAGCGACGGACAGACTAACAAAAACAACAGACGCCTTGCGGAGTTTTATGGGTCGTGTGCATAGTATAACAGGTCTAACAAAGACTTGCAATCCGATTCAGTGCCTCGGGCCAAACAAAGAATCGCTTATCCTTCTTTAGTCGCCTTTTACGACACGCCCGCTGGGAGCTCTGAGCTGCAAACTTATACTCCTTACCCCAGTCTGCAAGAGGAAGACAGACAGACAGATAGAAAGACGGATAGACAGACAGGCACAACTTCCATAGTACGCCGATTGCTTTGTCTGCACGCATGCATTCTGACCATCTGCGCTTATAAGTGTGGCCACGCCCTGGTGCAGACACTGAACCAAGTGTCACCACAACGCGGCAGCTCTAGGCAGCTGCGAGAGGCTGAGCGCAGTATTGCCATTCCTAGTAGCTTTTCTCCAGATCTAGCGGCTTGCCGATCCGTCTAGTTGCAATATCATATTTTTGGCCAAATACTACCGGTTTTTAACGGACGTCAAAATAATGTGTTTTACATTTTAATTATACAATCAGATGTTGACTAATTAAGAAAACTTGAACATATTGTTTTGCATAATCAACAAAAACCTTGAACATTACCTTCGGTTAGACAAGAAAAAACTATAATTTAGGTCTTGTACCTCAAAAAACTTTGAGTTTTTAGGCTTTTTGTAAAAACCAGAGTATTGTCATTTTGATCTTCTTTTTTTAAAAAAAAAGCCTTAATTTTTTGAGCCCATCGACGTAAAAAACGCCACAAGGCTGCAGAAATTCTGCGTTTTTACCGCAGATATTTCTGGCGGTTTTTACTAAATTTTTTGTTATAAATTCCTATGTTTTTCATCCCGGTTGTGTGGCAACCTTGACTGAGATCAGATCATTGCGGTTGATAATATCGGTAGATCGATTGCCGTTTAGATGCACGAATCTTGCGAGGTTGAATCTGCTGAATGATCTGCAAGAGCGCTTAAGAGACAACCCGGACTGATTTGTTGTAGAGCAGCTTCAATATGCGCAGATTTAAGTCTTCGAGGACAGCAATAGGCCTAACAAAAATCAAGAGCTGCGGAGGGGGAGCAGGGGTGGTCACGAAACTCTCCTAAATTATCTTTAATGTAGTTTATTTGATGGAATATGTTTGCTTGATTGAGTCGCTGGAGCAACATATTGAGGGGGGACAGCTATACAAAATGTTTTGAACGGCTGATCTGTCACATTTTATGAGGCAGCCTATGGTAGGACTAGTCATTTTCAACTAAATTGGGATAGAACTATCACCTCTTTTAGAGGAAGCGGCAGATGCAAGCTGTTTGCGTGAGGCGAGTGTGATCGAGGCGATATAGCGATTTAACTAATGCACGCTACCTATTAGTGAGCGCGTATCCTATCGGCTACCTTCAGTCCTTCATTTGAATCATTGAATTATTTCAATAATAAGCCTTATTGAAATAATTCAATGATTCAAATGAAGGACTGAAGGTAGCCAACATCAAAATAACATTGTTATAGCTTGGGCAGGCTATAATACACATAGGCCCTATATATCCTAGGCTAGTTGACAGCCGTCTTCACACAACAGATTGATTTAAACGCTGCATGTAGTCTACAGCGTGGAACGCTGCCCGTAGACCTAAGTGCAGGTTTATGCCGATTGCAGAAGCCAAATCCAAGGCGATCCCACAAATTTTTACTCATAGTCCACTCCAACTACGCGTCAATCGCGGATGCTATTCTTTTCGGTTTTTCTAGTCGGATATTATCCTGACGGCCTATAGCCTACTCGAAGTCGAAATGACGGATAGCACTAACTCGAACCTAAGCACACTAGACAACTAGGACGGGCTACTAGGGTCGCGAAACGATGAGCTAACGCGCGCTTTATCCGCTTCCATTAAGTCTCGACAATGACAAAGCCAGCCAAAAATTATTATTGCAGCATGCATCATCGCAGCTTGCGCGTCCCTTCTGTGCTGAATTCCCGGCGCTGCCGGTGCTGCTGCGGCTGCTGCTGAGCTGCTGCCGCTGAGCTGCTGCTGCTGCTGCTGCTTTAGTGCTGCAATATGTAGGCGCGCTGACTCACTATAATGCCGCACGGCTGGCAGTAGGCCTACGTGCTGTGGACACCACTTCGGTCACAGATGCATCGGGCAGCCCCTGATGCTTTATTGCGAAGCACAAGGCTATTAGGGTCCCTATAGCTAAAACAGTTTCTGAATTTTATTTGTTTATCACAATAGGCCTGGCTTGTCTGTTGTTTGCCGACATCGATACCGTAGTGCGCTATTTAGCCTACTTTCAACGTCATCGTGTTGATTTATAATTGACAGACAACGACGTGATCGAAAATTAACCAAAATGTAATTTCTTCCAGTTGATATTTCACCACTCCATAACTCCCTCCGAAAAGCAATTCGATCCGCCGCCATTTAGGCCTACTGGTTGGTTGTGACGTTAGCGGACGCAGCGAGCAGATTTTCAGCAGGGTAATCTAGAAACTGCGCGGTGGAGCTTGGTACAAGACACGCCCACCTCACGACTCCTCCGCTGCAAATCGCTTGGAAGTAGTTTAGGCTTAGATAAGTGTTCTATTTGGGTTAGTTTAGCGTTGGGTTAGGACTTGGTTAGGATGGGCCAAGGTTAGAATATCTTAATCTTTAAATTGCTTCTTGCTTTCTGAGTGAACAGATGAATGGAAGTACACGGTGCGCGCGGCTCATGTCAGGCTGAGCCGCGCAGATTGTACATGACATTGTTTATTCGCTAGAGGCAGTGTGCGCAGTCTACCGACTCGTGGAATTGATGACCAGGCGCCGCTGCGCGACCGCGGAGACACGCCCTGAACGCCTTGTGCGCTATGCTACAGCAGCCGCTGCTTCAAAGCACGCCGCAGCAGCAGGGGAGTTGCGAGGGTTTTAGGCCCCCCGAAGTCTGACACTGCCGCTCCCATGTGTGACTTTCCGTCGCCAAGAAACTCGAAAGCGGGGTGATTCAGCGAGTCAATCTTTCAATATTCACATGTTTGTAGATCTTTCGACGCATTCCAGCATGCAGGTTCACGTTCATCTGTCTAACAACTCACAATCTTTTTGTTCAGCGCGGTCGCTACTCGTTAAGCTATCTTTGCCTAACGCTTCCACGAGCAGTTCGAATAAATGGTATTAGACTTGTCAGAATACGGTGCATGAGGTTATAGATATTGGGTGGCTTTGTATCCCCAAATCTAAGTAAAACCTGGGCGCATGAATGTAAGCAGCAGCAGCAGCAGCCGTGCTGCAGCCTGCAGCTGCTGCGACAGTCCAGCAGCGCGCTGCGCAGCACAAAGACAGCAGTGATACCGATGCCAAGCAATCGATCGTTGCTCGAGCGACCTTGGCTGAAGGGCACTGCTTACACTGGTTAGAGGGCAAGCGCGTTCGATACCGAGAGACGGTCTAGACTGTAGAATAAGGGTATCCTAGCAGTCAATTTTGAGGGCCAAAGTAAATTCTTGGACGACTGCAGAGGGCCAGGGCGGGAGAGTTTTTACTAACTCAAATAGTTATCTAATTGACCTTCTCAATAGCGTGCTATAATTTTTCTAATTATGAGAAAGCTGTGGCGAATATTCAATATAGTCTTTGTATCTAGTACTATATTGAATATTCTTTTTTAATATCAGTATAAATCACAATTTGTTATTTTACATCCATCATATGAAATAGTAATTGCACATATAATAAAAGAATCAATACAATATTTAAAATGCCATCTGCTTGAAAAAATGGCACTATATATTTTTTGTAAAATCCCGGCAGTTACATAATTACAATCCAGCAAACTTCTGAAATCTTAAATCATAAAACCTATACATAAAACAAAAGCTTCAGTGTTTGAGGTAGTCGCAGGGCATAGTTAGTAGCAACTCAGGAGTCCGTATGCGGCAAGATTCCGCGCACAGCAGCTGCGTTGCCGCGCTGCAGAGCTATGTCAAGCCGCTGCCGCAGGAAGCTGACGGACCGAGGGTCCTCGGTCACCACCGCCAGCCTTCCCCCCAGTTGTGCCACCAACGCCTGTGCGTCCTTGCCCAATGCGCCAAGGGTCTCAATGGCGATGGGAGTATTATCGGTACAAGAATTATTACTACCGTACTGCATTTGATGGTACACATTAGCTATAATTTACACAAATATTACTTTTATAAAATGTTTTAAAAACTCGGCCTACTGCATAGGCACATTTGAAACATTTGCTGTTGGCGCGTAACTTATTCTCTTCAATAAATTCACCCGTTTCAATCAAAATTGTAATCTTAAAGAAAATAACACAGGATTCAAATTCAGTGTCATGAACTTTGTTAAAAAAACAAGCAGAAAGTGCGCAGATGAAATAAATGTTTTTTGGCCCTACGAGGCAATTAATAGTGGGTCAGATCAATCATAGCTTTAAAATAATTATAGACAGCTAGGCTACAATAAATATCATGCAAATGATTTTGCCATATTGACAAATTGACTGTGATTATTAATATCACCAGCTACTAACTGGCTTTAAACCTAGATTTAATTCAAAGACAGCAACATTATGCAAAACAAATCAAAATTCGTCCTGATCAAAATAGTAAAACACCATCTAATATAAAAAGTGATATAAAATATAAATATTATTCAGCAATTGAGCATTTCAGGCAAAATAATCATGATTGATGCGACGACGGCTCGCCCGTAATAAAAAAGAGAATATTCTAAAGGCACATCTTACAATTTAAATCCTTAAATAAGAGTTCATAGATTAGTGACATTAACAACACACATAGTGCATGAAAAACATTTTATCAACTGTTTTGTATATGTCCGAAAAACATACGTTATGCAAAAGCGGTTATGCAAAAATACACAACCTGTTGTTTGAAATAAGTTCATTATGTTGTGTGACCGTAGTGGTCACACAACATAATGAACTTATTTCAAACAACAGGTTGTGTATTTAATTTTTTAGCTCGTAAATAAAGTAGTTCTATCACACACTATAATTTCATTTACGCTCCAAAATTGCAGAGTGACTGAACAATCGGCTGCAGATCATAGGTCAGTTAATAAATAGAATCAAAAGTTCATACTAAATGTCATGAAGTACATAGCAAAGGATCAAGAATGCTTTTATTTTCTCAAAATTCTGTTGTCTTAGAAGACACTGGTGGATCCAAAGTGAACTGAGGTGTAGTTGGCGCGCAGCAATTGCTCCAGCTCCTTGCAGTGGTCCACATCTTTCGTCTCCACTACACACTTCACCTGAACAACAAACCACTTCATATCAGTGATCCACACCTCTCATCTCCACTACACACTTCACCCAAACCAATTCTTATCACAATGATCAACAAAAAGCGTGCTTAATAACAGCAATCAACACAATTTTTATCGCATTACGTAAAATGTCAAATGTCAACTATTTCTCTGAAGTACAACTTCAGTTCCGAACAAGCGCTTGAAAAATATTTGAAGTGTCAATATAATTTTACACTTGATTAATCAGGTCAACAAGCGGCTCAGATTCTGCATTCAAGAGCATCTTCATAATTTATGCTAAGACATTTGGGATTCAATCAGAATGAGCAGAAACAATAAGTTTCTTAATGTTTTCTGGATTATTGGTTTAATGGTTTATCTTAATGGAATATTCACAAAATTTCAAACAAACGTTATGATCTTCTCTTTAAAAGTAAGGCAAAAAAATTAATGTCAACAAGCTTAACAATATTATGCTGTGTTGAACGGTCAAACTGTGCCAATAATAAAAATAATTACGCAACACTAGAACATGAATTGCTATTGATTATATGCAATGCGATTAAATCTTTGAACTGCAAAAAATATAGCCGATATTATTTAAGAGGAGTCACCTCTACGTTGAAGATGTCCGCTTTGAGCCATGCTCGCTCGTGGCTTATTTCTTTGACACTAGCAACAACAACAAAACTGTAGATTTATAGTTTACAACGACATGAGCATTGATAGAGGTAACTTCCCTAGTATTATAGGCATTACCTAACGTATAGAAGAATTATATTGTGCTGAGGAATCTGATAATGGTTGATAATCATATCTAATTAATAAATTATTACAAAAATAAATTATTATAGTTATGCTAATTAGATTAATCAATTATAATAAAATAGAAGCATCAGCTTTCTCCTTAAATTGTATAATTGAAATAAAATCTCATTATCCGATCCGTTTACAATTTTTTTTTTATTAGTCGCCGGTACAAATTTAAATGCACGGCGTTTCAATTTTTGTGAGCGGCGTCTCTGAAATCTGTGCGCGGCCGTGCACGCACGCAGCTTAGAGGAAACATGGACGCCGCTGTACCTGACGCCGATGCTAGCGATGCGCTTGGTCAGCTCCGCGATGCCCCCCGGTCGGTCGCTGACGGTGACGAGGAAGCGGCAGAGACGTCCGTCCGCCGCCAGGCCACGCTCCAGGCAGCGACCAAGCACCGTGGTGTCAATGTTACCCCCGCACAACGGGATCACAACCCTAAACACATACAAGTGTGTAGGTAAGTTGGATATCACGAAGTCACTGCGAAAAGGCTATGCAGAAATCTGTCACCGTACCCTAATATTGATTTTCATCATCCACTAACAATAGCTGATAGTCTGACGTGTGTCATTGAACGAGCGGCCCGCAGTGGTGCATGCCATTACAAATGTCAAAGTATATAAATGCACCCAAAACAGCAAGTAGTTGCAACGCTTACTTTTACATAACACCCCTGAACATCCTTCTTTCACATAACACCCTTGCAGACTGGAGTAAAAAGACAATAGGTCTGTTGCCCAGAGTTCCCCAAGCGAGTCGTAAAGGGCGACAAAGAGGAGCCGGCGGCTCTTTAACCTGCAAAGTCTTCATTACTCCACACAGTCCTTGAATTTCAAAAACCACACGGCATTACGGTAGTCGCGACGCTTACTTCTTTCCCTTGAACTCGGGGACGAGGTTGCCGAGCACTGCGGCGAGGCCGATGGCGCCCGCTCCCTCCACCACAGCCTTCTCCATCTCGATCAGTCGCAGAATGGCCAGCGCAATGAACTCCTCCCTACAGCACGCACAACTCCGAGTCACAACTACGAAAACTTCAGATCCTTTTTAGCATCCAACAGTGAAACAGCTACTATACGAATTATCAACTGTGAAACAATTACTGTACAAGCTATCAACTAGTAAAAAGTTAGTATACAAACTATCAACTAGTGAAACAGTTACTATACGAACTCTCAACTAAATTTCTACAAGAAGCTATGTCATTTCACCAACGCCTTTTAAATTATGCCTATTTTCACGATATGCATTTAAAATAAACTATCACTATATAAACATGTTTCATGCTAAGGCACAGTAATTTTCTTCCTCTAGGTTTTCAAATGCCGAATAAAATTTATGACGAGACTATCGCTTACGACACAACGATGATTTTGTCGACAAGGGGCGCGGCGGTGGCGAACGCGTTCACTCCCACTGTAGGCACGGCGAGACCTGCAGCGTTATTGCAGCTGTTTACCGCATGAGTGAGGATATATGATGCTAAATCAGAGAATTATATTCACTGAAAGCTGCTAAAACTACTAAAAATATAGAAGTCCATGAATATTATGATGTTAATCATCATAGAATTTAAGTTACATAAACTCTCGCCTGGTTAAGCAGGTGTGTAATGTTAAGATACATATGACAACCACTTAAACGACTGCCACTTACCATCAGCAAGTGAAGCCGTAGCCTTCGTGTGCACCGGTTTCCCAGCTTTCAATGCGGCAGTGAAGCTGGCGCATTTCTCCGACTCCACTCCCTGTTAAATTGATCACAAAATAACTATCATGGAAACTGCAAACGGTATCAAGTGTTCTTAAATCTTGTCCAGGCACGGCGGAACGATTTAGAAAGTGGAAGAGTCATAAATCGACTGAATTTTCATGAGTGGGACAAATAACTTATCTCATTTACATAATCTTCATTTTCATCACGACCAAGGCAGTGAAGGCAACGCTAAACAACACATGGGGGGGCCACGACTCTTTATGGAATCATTGCTGTGAAAACCATGACTCTGTCAAAACAACAAAGAACTAAGATTCCAATAATTAAAACGAGATCAAGGACTAGGTATAAAGGAGAACCGACGTAGACTTTGACGTGAGGGTTGACGGACTTGACGGCGAGGGCGAGTCCTGCGATGAGCCCGGCGCCCCCTACAGGCACGAGCACGACGTCCACGTCGGGGACCTGCTCCATGATCTCCAGCCCGATAGTGCCCTGCCCCGCCAGGATGTGAGGGTGGTCGTAGCTGGTGCAACACAACCAGCGCTGGCCTGATGCTCGTTGTGTAAAGTTACCTAAGCTTAAAAGTCATCGTCGTCGTTAAACTACTTATATATAAGTTACCTTCCTAATTCATATTCTAATATGATATATATATCATATAATATCATACAATATCTATATAGTATAGATTGGTAGATAAGAATTCAAATTGATGTTGCTTCAAGATAAATTTTTCTTGCTTCACTCAAAATAACATGCGAATTACTACACGCCGTATGACAAATACAATATTTACTCGACTAATTTCAACAGAAAAAAGAGTTCAGTTATTCATTGATTGGAAGAAAAACCAAATCACAACTTACCCGTTGACATACATCATACTCTTTTCTTTGGCCATCTTCATGGCGAATACCTTGGCCTGGGTGAACAAAAATAGACTCATTGTCAGCATATATCAATAAAAACACTGACAATTATAAATTAAACTATATAGTATTGTACAATGAAAGCAAGTATATAACGTGATTACTGGTTGATGAATGATCATATATTTGGCACGTAAACGAAGGGCAGCGGAAAGCTGTACAACATGAACTTGCTTGCACGGGATGCGCAACTCATTTCTCATCCAAATCTTTAAGTTACCGGTACAAGCAGTAATTGAAGTAACATTGCAAACTACTGAGAAGCGGGCAGGAATACTACATAAATATGAAATAACTTAGAGTCTGATGTGATGTCATTTAATCAGAGTCTGATGTTCCATGCTGGATCGAAAATGAACAGCTATTTGTAGGCTATGCCACTATGTAGTAGAAAAAATAATATATATATTAATCCCCATTTAAAGCTTGACACACATTAAATATGTTCACTAAAATTATACAAATGATATAATTACTTTAATCACTGAACAATAATTAACCTACGTGACCTACAGAGCATATTTTCCCCTCCTCAAGCCCCTCAGCCTCGCTGCCGAGTCCTACCTCGCCGAGGTCCTGTCCATGCATAATGACGTTGGCGCCGAACTGCTTGCACAGCTGGATCTTCATCATGGGCGCGATGGAAGGCATCACGACCGTGACGGGGACCTGGAGGTTGTTGCCGTGGTAGGCGAGCGCCAGGGCGTGATTCCCCGCACTCGCGGCTATCACCCCACGCGACCGCTGCTCCTGCAGCATCGCGCCCCAGCGGGAGGGTCATGGACGGATCTAAGGGGGAGGGGGGGAGGCATGGCATCCCTCACTCTTTTCAAAGTAATATTTTGACCAATAAAAGGACTTGAGGATAAGAAATGTCTACCCCACTCCTTGACTGGTCATTGAAATCTAAATAAGCTATATCAAACTCAAAATGAACTCCTGAAAATGGCCACAAAAGCAAAAATAAACTCCTAAAAACTGCCTTCAAAGCAAAAATGCACTTAGTAAAAACTCCCTCAAAAACTTCTAAGAGGAATTAGCATGGACACCTAAAAAGCACATTGCTGTTAAATGCTCTCTAAAGTTTTTTAAAAGAGCATCATTTGAATAATAGTAGAGGCAGATGTGCCAAAAGATTGCGAACAGATTGAACAGAGCAGATTGCCTGAAATTTAAAGTAGCATGATAACGCTAAGAAGCTATAACATTGTAAGTAGGCCTTCCACACCGCATAGCTGTCTGTACTGTTTGAGTGCAGTTACTATTAATTCTCTGTATATTCAATTTGCGATCATTCGATATTTATGCATAATATTATATTAATAAATAGGAGCTGAACAGTTTAAAATTATATTATTGATTGTTGGTCTCTGATGAATATCATTGGCGCTCTTTAGATAAGCATTATTACTAATTTACTAATGAATAATTATTATCTACAGGTAAAGAAGTGCTAACATACTGCAGAGAGCATCAGCAGCACGAAGCGAGCCCCTCTCTCTTTGAAGCTAAAGCGACAACAAACCCAAAGCATTCAATATCTCAACAACTACAAATACAAAATATTCATTATATATTCATGCAAAAATACATCATGCCAACATATGCCATCAATTACATTATGAACTATTCTAGAATGATAAGCCAAATATAATGACTTCATTAATGAAAACGATTGATGACAATAGCATATAATGATTCAATAATACAATTGCATGCAATTTCCTTTGTAACAGTAGCTGCCTTTAAAAATTATGCGTATAATTTTTAGCATCAGTGTGATAAAAATGAATGCATGACATCTGCGACTGCTGCCTATGGCTGGGTCAATGCAATGTGACTTTAATATTTGTGACTCTTGCATTATTACATCCTCTATAATCAAATAAAAGCAAAGTACAGTACAAATAGTTAATATAACATTGAGCCCTTTGCAACATCATAAAACAATCGGTCTCTAGGCCTACTCAATCAGCAGCGACATAGGCCTAAACAGTCACGATAACGAAGATAGAAGCACAAATACATGTAATCATACCTTCCGGTGTACTGCATGAAATCTTTTTTGAAGTAAATCTCCATGCCAGTTAGTGCAGACATATGTGATCGCTGAAAATTGTATTTGAAAATTTTTTATTGTGAAAAATGACAATTTCATCTCGGACAAGTTTAAGGTTTACATTTAAATCAATTTGTTGTTATTCTTTGATGATTTCTTTAAATACACTTTGATTAAATATACATTAATTTTAACAAAATCCAACCTATGTCTATTACAGTTTATACATGCCACTGACACTCTTGATATATTCGTACAATTTATTGAGCAACAAAAACGTTAGACTTACTTAAAACTTTGACAGCATGACAAAATACCAGTCTACACGGTATCTAACACAACGTACACAACAAGGGTTAACCAATTCAAAATATTTACATTTAAATAAGTGTTCAACTGTAAAATGGTTAAGTTCGGTCAACGATGTATTCAACTTCATTGATGAGCATTAAGCGTAGCGCGCATACCGAGCAGGGCGTGACATCAACTCCGCCCCTGATCTTGTACGCCGCGGCCCCGATGTCCTGGAACCTGATCGTGATCGGTTTGTTGGGATCACAGAACGGATCCGTGAGATCATCGTCAGTCGTCGCACTGGGACTGAACGGCTTGGGCGGGGACGCCTCGTCTGCGTCAAATAGACGACTCTTAGGGCCAGTTGTTCAATCGAGAGTGAGTTGATATTCTCAGATATAAACTAGATCCACAAATAATGGTAAGTTAAAATTAGATCTGAGAAGTAATTTGTGCGATCTGAATGGGTTGTGACGTCAGTTTTGTTCAATTTAAACCAAATAACTCTCTGTTGAAAAACTGACACTTAAAAAGTCTGTTAAACGCCAGCTAGAATCGACACAAACAATGCTTTTATGCATCGTGTGTCAGGGGCCAGAGTGATATTTCTGGAATTGTATGAGGCGAGTAGATACAATACGCCTAATAGTACCTCAACTCCTAACGCCAGAGCTTCACTGTCTCCAGTCACTCTAAATAATCAACGAAATTCATCTCAAATTTGACAATAATTAAGCCGTAATGCCAAGTTGCCAACAAAATTAATACCACACTGGGAATTCAAACATTCCAGTGTCCACTCCGGAGTCCACTGCTATTCACTGGAGCACAAACAAATAAGTGAGCGTCAAAGGCGTGTCCTATCACGGGGACTTTGCTTAGTTCTTGGCTCAGGCTTCTTCAGATTCTACACCTACCCTGTCCCATATGAATTCAGTGTGAAGTCCAAGCTCTGTGAAGGAAGCAAATACATTAACATCCCATATATAATTATTAGAATGAATGTTCCCGCTACAACAATTTCTTCCATTCAATCTGATAATTTGTACATTATAATTAGCAAAATCATTGCTTCTATGGGCCTGATGCGTAGAACAGGGAGAAAGAAATAGGGACAGTTTTGCTACAAGCGTCAACAACTTCATAAGCACAGGTGACGATTTACGATGAATACATTAAACAGCTTTTCATGATTTTTATGAACACTTCTGCATATTCGAGGTAATGCAAGTTCATTGAAACCATGAAATGAAAGCAGGTTAAATCTGACACTAATAACGATTATTTAATGTACTTCTCCACAATGGATCTAGTAGCATACAGCGTACCAATCCATCTATGCAACATAGTAAACAGCCACGGACCAAGGACTAATTAAAGGAAGTTCTAAGAGAACGATTAAGTTCAAAATTGATGTCAACTGTCCTTAGTTGACATCGTGTTTGTGTCCTTAGTTGACATCGTGTTTGTAAGAAAGAGGACTTCGGGCAAACATTTGTAATGGTAGCCAATAATGTGCCATTAAACACGCAACTACATTAAATGAAGTTTATGCCTGCATGCTAATTTTATTATGCACTGAACAGCAGTTATAATTTGCATCATAAGCCCTGCATTTAGCCCTGATACTTCACACGCCACTTCATGGCAATATATATCTTGTGCAGCAACCAACATGATGTTGGTTGCTGAATTAACATCGAAGTTAAAATATGACATTACCCTCACGCATAGCATTACGAAATTAGCATAATAAAATCGAGTGCCACGCGATTACGTTGAAATCCAGTCCGAAATATAGTTTGAAAAGTGTAAAACGTCATTCATTCAATAAGTCAAGAGACTATTCAGATATCAAAGGACAACGACTACGTTTTAGCAACGCTTGAATAATTTTTAAATGCCAAAATTTAGCTAGCGATGCTTTGGTGCTTGATATTGTGTGGGCCGTTTCAATACATCATCATGTTTAATATCTAAAAATTAATTTAAGCTATGAATTTAAGCATTCTGTATACGGTAATTACATGTAGTGTGCTGTGTCATTGCAACAGAGAAGTGAGAAAACTTGTGAGTCTTTGAAAGACTCACAAGTCAAAACGTTTTGGCCCAGTGGTCTAAGTCGCGGACTTCGGATTTCTAGTATGGCAGAGAGTCGGTTCGAACCCCGGCCGCGACAAAAGATTTCGAGTCACTTCGTGCACCCTTGGCAAAGGTGCTTGATTTCGTCAGACCTGCAAATAATCATCCATGAGGGTGGAGTGCAGTAGAGAAGTTGAAGTTGAAGTTGAAGACGAGTATGGCCTTTATTAAGCAACGTGCCCCTGAAAAAACAGCAAACTGCTAAATTTCTAATTTTGAGTTTCATTTAGCAGACGTCACACCAAAACAGGCATGATAATTTGGAAAGTCTGTAATGATGACATACAGACGCTGAGCGAACATGCTCATCGCTGACTAATGACAAGAATAATAAGAATCATAACAAGAAGAATAAACAAGGCAAAAATCAAGAATGTCACTTTCAAACGCAAGCTATGTCAAATTGTCTTTTTCAGATACCTGTATGAAGCAAAGCGCTTGGCGGACCGACAATAGCGTTTGAAAGTGAGTTAATTCCGACCTCGCTTTTCCAATGCCACACAATGCTTTGGAACTACTTGTGCTTGAAATACAACATTTTTAAACACAAGTATTTCAAAACATGACTCTAATTTTTCAAAAGCATACTCTAGTTGAGAGAGAACACGTTCGATCTACTCGGCCTCACCTTGTGCCGCGCCGTTTCCGTTGGTCTCCCTTGTCGCGTTGGTCGGTGGGGGGTCGGCGCTGTTGGCTTGTGAGTCTCCTTCCCCCCGCCGTGAGTCTCCTTCCCCCCGCAGGGAGGCAGCAGCGTCCACGGCCAAGTCAAGACTGGCGTCATTCCCCCCCGCGCTCCTGGGCGCCGTTCCCTTAGAGCAGACTGCACGCAAGCACCGCCCGTTATAGTATATGCTGGGCTATAATTATTATTCAGTAGGCACGCAGATCTACATGGCTGATATAGCCTACAATAACATTCACATGAATACTTCAAAAAACTGATACATTGTTCTGAGGAGCGGTGCATTCGATACTAATATTATAGCAGCTATGCTATTAATCAGTTTCTTTTACACAACTTTTTTGAAGGACCTCTGACAATTCTATGCAATGAGCTATTTTACAAATGCATGGTCCGACCTCTGACTTAGAGAGGTGGAACGTAGAACAGAATCATGCTGGAAAATAAACTCCAACTTTTCACAGCGTAATGATCTGAATATCAAAGAAGATTATGCCCACGTAATAGACCTCAGTACAGCACCGGTAGCCTATTTTAGATCCAATTGGCCTATTAATCAATATTTGTTATAGTAATCGACAGAGTGTATGTTTCGGTCTAGGCTTTCAATCAAATACTTGCGCGGATCATCAACACGTAAAACGTGAATATGATATATTTTGTGATTCACACTTGACATCTTACCTGGCATTTTTGGTTTTTCAAATTTTAAAACTACTTCCGTATAGTAGACTAGGCTATCTTAAATAAAACCAGGGTCTCGAACAGTTCTGCATTAATGAACGTAGGCTACGTATACACTAATAATTGCGATTCTAATAGCCTGCTCTAAATTAGCGCAGCAATGCTTGTACAAATTAAATGTCTGCGAATAGGAATTTTGTTGTCGATGGCCTGGTTCTATATTAACACGGTTCTATGCGCTACTAATATAATCTGTTATTAACATATCCTGGTACACGTACATGTAGGCCTACATGTATACGCTAGCTACTTCATACAGCTGTAGTGAAAGCTCTTTCTAAGCCTACCAAATTAGCCTATATTAACACGGTTTGCTTGCTGCATTTTCTTGCTAATTATTTAGTCGTTCCTCGGTTGACGAACTATGTGTTCCAACAGAAGCGAACACTTATTTTATAACAGCCCGAGCTACAACCAGCTTCATAGAAGTTAGCGAACTTCGGCCGACCGTTCCCTGAAGCTATTGATGGAGGATCAATCACCGCGTATGCAATCGCAAGGCTAAGACCATGGATAAACGATGCACTCACTGCGTGTACAAATGCATGTAAGAAAAGCTCTAATTGCAGTTTAAACTGCGAAATAACGTCGTATATGTAGTTCCTTTTACTGCTTCTGCATGCTGGAAGCGTAGGCTCGCAGCAGTAACTTTCTACATGCAGGCTACTAATCCAAATATAGTCTGTTACACTGCGACGTTCGATCGCTATTTGTATTTGAATTACAAACTTGTCAAGCGTGCGCGTACTACATGACGTAATCAGTGTAATGCATAGTCTGTGACCGCCCTAACGTGAGCTTCCCTCGTATTACACCGCTTCTTGTAAGCCAGCAAGGTTTCGGAAAACTACAGCAATCAGACTAAAGTTCAAATTTTGTCGTAGGTTGCATTCTTCTGAGGTTCAAAGCATAGATCTGACCACATTTTGTAAACATCCAGGGTGGACCCGGACCAAAGTTGAATCTAGATTGAGCTGTGCAGGAAAGTGCTGTTGTTTGAGTAAACTGTTGTCTGAACTGTGTACGGTGACATGGTTTACACGCGCTTTCTTGAAGTTAGGCCGACTACAGTTTAGTTGGTGCGTCGCGTTCCTGGCCGTCCATCGACTCAAAGTTCATGCTTATGATCAAAGTCGGCAAAGAGCAATGAAGGTCACTGAGGCTACCCAAAACATTATCTTATCAATAGAATGAGGGTGGACCGGTAGAGCTATAGTACATGTACAATTGTACATGTAGCATACGCCTGTCACGGCCTACCGAGTGTTGAATGCAACTCTGGTGTTGAATCCAACTTTCGTAGTGATGCAAAGCTCGCAAATAGGCATACGCCACGTATGATGAAGAACGCACATGCCTAACAACGTTCATTCCATCGAAATTGACAAAATCGCATATTGTGGTTCGTTAACGGGCCTCATATCCAATAATGGGCAAACGGCGCCCACCTGCATGTAGGCCTATAGGTATTAAGCACAGGCCTAAGTTGCAATGGATCTATGCATTGCAACTTACATTGTATAGGCCCCTAATCACAAAATGGAAAGATGATCACACAGATAGGCCCTGTGCGATAATTTTACGCTGATTTGTGACACCGGCCCGCAACTACGTGTCCGCGAGTTTATTAGCCCCATTCATATGATAGTCATATCCAGTTATGCTATTTTGTACTCAGGGCGTAGAGCAGTGCTGTAGAAAAGTGCCGCTTGTATTCGTCCAGGGTACAAACACGACGGACATGAGGAGAGGCCCATTATCTTGCTGAGCGGGTCTAAATCGTTAACATTACACTGACTCGCAATCGTGACAATTTGCAATATAAATCTTTTGAGAAGCGACACTTAGGCCTACCTTTGAGCATGGTGTCGCCTTATAGCCGCTGTAGTTCTGAACTTCTAAATTGCTGCTCCTGTTCCCCCAACACAGTTAGGCTGCTGCTCAAACTGCAAATCTTTCTGCGAGCTCGAGGTATTTTATAGGCAATCCGTACCGGCTGCGGTGCTTGACGACCTGCAGCGGAGTGATTGCCTGAAGTCACAGTGGCCACTGGCCAGTAGCCTGCGCCTATTGACTCTACTTGGACTTAGTAGCGAAGTGTTTGACAGCCAATAATATCCAGTTTTTCAAACTTTACACTTCAGACAAAGCTCGTATTACATGTATGTCAAATTGTCCATAGAACGAACCCTCGACCGTTGTACGAAATAGGCTTTTGAGCAGTGAGATATACGTGTAGTTTTAGAATTTAGACCTATAATTATTCGGTACTGGGAATCCGAATCTACAATCAAAATTCTCAAAAATGCAGCGACTTCTCTGCAACTAATTTTCCCCGCAAATCGTTAGATTTGAGTTTATAAGATGAGCCGAAAATGAAAGGTTGAGCGGACCATGGACCATTTTTTGCATCGATAACATTTACTGTCGAGGCCGTATTCCCGAAAGTTTCACATTTTTTGCATCGATAACATTTACTGTCGAGGCCGTATTCCCGAAAGTTTCAGAACGTTTCAGTATGACATTGTGCATGGAGTGTTTCAGCGAAGGGCCCCGCAGGCGCATCACCCCCTAATAAAAATGTACGTGTGAGGTCGACTGTGTGAAGCGGGGCGGGGGGGGGGGCGCCTTCACCCCCCTGCCTCGGGAGGGTTGGCAAACGGATCCAAATCCGCCTCCCCACGTCTTTCAAAATTACTGCGAAACTTTATGCACTTACTTAAAACTTCGCACTTAAAACACTAAATGTGTTTTATTAGTGCAAAATGTACATGTTATTCTTTTTTATTCCTATACTTCTCCAATAATATTCTGTTTAACACCCCTGGCCTCCTAATTTTGCGCCTAATATTATTTAACTCCTAATTTTTTTATTTTTTTATTTTTTTATTTTACAACAATGCCATTAAACCCTCGCAAAATGCAACGCATGTACCAAACGAACTCTGACCAACGTAATTTGAAAGAAATAATTTTATTTTTGCATTGTGTTGTACAGATTAAGATCTTTCAAATATTGGTCAAAAACTGTGTGCATTTTATGCAAAACGCATATTCATTTGGTGTTATTGCAAGACATTAGCCTCACGAAAATGTGTCTTGAAAGAAGGTAGTCTATGGAGCTTAGCCTACTTTTGGATCTGTTCATCTCGTGACGTTATATGTTATATAGCCATGTTATGTTATGTATGTTATACAGTCATGCATTACAGGTTTGCGGTATACCAACATGCAATATCAATCAATACCATCAGTAATATTTGTTGAACTAGAATCTGTTAAAATTAACTAATAATTGTTGTTGTTGTTGTGTTCACAAAACTTTGATCAACATGAACAAAAATTACTCTCACAAACATACGTAGATGAAAAATAAGTAGTCCACAATAAACGAAGAAAGCAAGAATTGTGAAAAGGGAATCAGACTTCCTGACTATACTAGTAGCTAATAGCTGAACCCTATCACAAATCTATGATCACTACAGAAACAAGATTTTCACAGAATAAAAAACATCATGACTGCATTGCTTGTTGCTGTTAACAAATAGGCAATACTCTACGGTGAAACTATAATTTATACTAACATTGAGGCACAAGAACACAGTGGCCCTGAATTACGCAAATCAATGACCTATTTAGATTTAATGAACACGAATAAAAACTAAACAGCTAAACTCTAAAAAAAACTATTTTTATGCAAACGGCAAACAACAAATAAAATAAATTAAAAAGTCAATGCTTCAGCAGTTCATTGTTTATTCTAAGTTTTCCATGAAAACTATTACCATACAATCATCTAAAAGCCGGATGCAAGCTTCAAGACATACATGAATAAATGACGAGTACCGGTACTTTCAAAAAGAAATTTACGATATAATTCAAAATCCAATCTATTCTAAAATTCATATGCTCACTGAAGTTTAGTTTAAAGACACCGTCATGCCATGAAAAACTTGAACTATGCACAAATCCGCGCATAAACAAAAATAACTCTAATAAACATCAAACACAATCTTGTGAATCTGTGCCACACAACGACACAAAGACCAGCATACATTAATCAGTCACTAGGGCTGGGGGCAAGAGTTCCCAACGCAAAGGCAGCGTTCCCTCGCTGTGCCACCAGGGGGAGCTAGTGCTGCTTCAGGAAGGCACAAGGAACAAAAATTAGCAGTGGCGCACCTCTCATCGATGTCTGCTGCTATTCTTCACCCCACCTAGCCCACAAACGCCATGCCTGTCGTCCCCATGTATCCAGCGTCTCAATACCGACTGGGACGTTATCTTGCATGATTGCGAGGAGGCTACAACTACCGTTGCACAAGACTTGCCAATGATTACCGATACCGTAAAACATGCAATTTTCGCATGCATGTAATTTCCGTTCTTAATATTACTTATATCCATACCCGCCATTGCGAGTTAACCATGAGTTGGCGAAATCGGCGGATTGTGTGATGTGACGTCACACAATCCGCCGATTGAGCCAACTCATGGTTGGCATAGAAGCTAGGCATAGGAGATTGACAACGGTTGCTCTCAACTTGCCGATTGACCAACTCGAGGTTAACTCGCAATGGTGGTTACGGATATAAATGTTCTTAGTACCGTTCTTCATATTCAATTCAAAATTGTTCTGCTAAATTCTATACTCTAGTGTACAACACAATAAATCCAAACAGAAGATCTGTCTCATGCATTCGGCTGCTCTTGAAGTGTCGCTAGTCCTAGATCGGTCCATTTTTGTTCCTGCTCCCTTAGCGTTTCGTGCGTGTTTCCGTTCTCCGGCTCAAGTTCAGGCAGCTCCATCTGTGGAACGGCGATGTCCTCATTCGGCAGCCGATCCTCCCTCCACTCCTTGTCAACAATGTCCATCAGTTTTCCGCGGCGTATCAAATGACTATCCATTCTGTAAACAATCACAAAACATTAGATGCCCGTAACACCAAGCTGTAATCCAAAACTTAATAGTAGCCCACAAGTTTCCTTACGATAAAATTAATGGTAAATGCATAGCTATGGTTCAGTGGATAAGGAATATTACCAGGACCTCAACTAAGTATGATCTTCAACTAAGTATGATCTTCAACTAAGTATGATCCTCAACCAAGTATGATCCTCAACTAAGTATGATCCTCAACTAAATATGATCCTCAACTAAATATGATTCTCAACTAAGTATGATCCTCAACTAAACATGATCCTCAACTAAATATGATCCTCAACTAAACATGATCCTCAACTAGGTATGATTCTCTACTAGGAATAATTAACTATATATGATCCTCAACTATATATGATCCTCAACTAAAAATGATCCTCAAGTACCAATTAATAATTGTACTTTATTTCATTCCATGGTGCCAAGAGCAATTAGAACCAAGGATTTGAAATTTGTTACCCGCTTTGAAAAACTTGACTGTTTTTTCGACAGTTGACATTTCAAACAATACAGTGTCAAGTGTGACCGGGGGGCAAGCGTATCAAAGCGTTGTACACTTCTGCTAAATGGCCATTCTTGGCTTCTATTTTTATAAATCTATCGTAAACCTAACGTAAACATAAAACAGTAATAAATTTAAATTGAACATTGCGGGTTTTATGGATATCCGATAATTATAGCAAAACTGCACAGCGGAGTGAGTTATTATTTCACGTTCGGGCGTTTTACAATTTCTACAATCAGACGCATACAACTTAGTTGTTCCCTATAAATTTAATAAAAATACGAATTTGAAATTTGTATTCTGATACTAGTTTGTCAATATTTAACTAGTAATCATTATACCTTAATGGCATGAGCTACAGCATCAACCTTTTCCTAATTGTGTAATTAGTTCAATAACTACAAGCTTGTATTTTATTAAATTTCTTTTTTGCATTAAATACAAATAACAAAATCGAATCTGGATCCGAACCACGAATTTATAAAAAATATCTTTTTTTTCTTCTTGTATGCTTCGTTAATTTTTTCGTTTATAGTATGTATGTATGTATACATACATAGGCCTACATACATACATAACATTATATGCACACATACAAATTGCACTTGTAACGCACCAAAAATATGTCATGCAAACGGAGATGGAAAAAACATCATTTGCTTGAATCGTAGGTGCGGGAACTAATTATCCAGTAGAGTTGAAAGGATTGGGATCAAGAAATTCAGCAGCGTTTCCACCAGACCGGTCCCCTGCTCACGACGGTGACATTTTTTGTGGGATAGGCCTGGTTTTATGAATTTTGGCTTTTACGCCCGTCAGCCGAGACAGTTTACTGTAAGCTTACACCGTCTGCACTTCAGGCAGTGGCTTGTACTTAATATGTCACTAGATTTAGGGATATGACGCTATTTCATAGCCATCTTAAGATTTCATGAAAATAACCCAGTGTACAATGGCATCTAAAGAAGAATCTGCTTTAAAAACTCAATCTAGTGATATGTTGGCAGAGATGACAGAACATAGGCCTGCAGTAGCGGTATTCCGTTTGAGTCCAGTGGCAGTACTGCTGTAAACACTACAGGTAAAAATGTTCACCTGAGACTAAGCAGGTAGCCTAACCATTGTAGAACTAGAATAGTGAAGAGTTCGAACTTCATAATAATATTTTTCCGACCGTTTTGAAGCACAAAGTTTCGATTTCGAGGGATTTCTACTCGGAAGGATGATGTACAACAAGCCGGCGGGGGGAATGGAGCCGCAGCCTGCCCCCACGGGGCTGCTCGCGTGGATAGGCTTCGGGTGCTGCATCATGGCCCTCGCCTCGCTGTCCGTCTCCTTCTGCAGTCCGTACTGGATCCAGACGTGGCCCATGTCGGAGAACAAGTTCAAGAACATGGGCCTGTGGCACGTCTGCTTCCACGACTACATGCAGTTCAAGGACGACAGCCAGCAGATCTACGACGGGTGCTGGTGGGTCTTCGACAGCTCCACCAAGTACTACAAGCTGAGGGAGTGGCTCATACCGCGTGAGTTTGTGACTGGCGAAGCGGATTGTTTCTTATTTAAGTTTGAAAGAATATAGGAATGCTTTAATTAGTCCTATGCTTGATCTCCTTTTTGTTTTTGTGGGTTTGACTCCATACAATTCCACACAACATTCAATTTTTAACATTTATAAGACTACAAAGCTTATATTTTATTTATTTGTTTTATGTTCAATTAACGTAGTGATAATTATTTTTATTTTATCATTATCATTAACGTAATAAAATTATATGCACAAATTTCAGATTTTACAGCTACTGGGGTAAAACTTGTCACTGAATCTTAGTCATGCAAATTTGTTGGCTATACTATTGGTCTACTAAGAATTTAAATTTGTCTAATGATTTTGCGAATTATAATCTATATCTATTTATTTATTTATAATTGTGATATAAAGGAAATCACTTGAAATCATCAGTTTATTTAGACTTTAAGACCATTGTCTACCGACAATCAAAATCTCAAATGTTTAAATGTTAATGAGTATTGTAGTCTCCTATAGTGCTCAAATTGACTTCTTTTGTTTTTCAATTGCAGCGTGGTTCATATCGTGCCAAGTTCTGACTACCGGCTGCCTCCTTGTTGAAGTAGCAACTGCCGTCGTGACTGCGTTCATATTCCTCCACTTCTGTCCGATCATGAACCACGAATATCTACAAACTTACGGAATAATTGCGTCGGCGTCCCTGATGTTTCTCGTCAGTAAGTGAAATTTGGTTATGTGTGTCAGTTATACAATACTTAGCTCAGATTTTTCATTTGGCTATCAATAGCATCTATAAATTCAACGCTATACTAACTCGTTACTGAGTATTTTAAATTGGAGCACTATATATCAAAGAGCTGCTTGCTTGTAAAGCACAAATGCATCTCATACACAATTTTTTTAAAGTATAATGCTTATCTTATAGGCTTCACTTCCTAAGTTGACTTACAGTAATTTAGCTTACAGTGCTACCCGAGTTCAAATTTTTTAAAGTAGAAAAAACTTAATTCCTTTTAATTCCCCCCCAAAATTTTTATGTTAATATCTTTAAAAAAAAGCTTAGATTCATGAACAATATTATATCCAGTTAATATATCATCGTAATGTTGAGTAAAAGCGGCGGTAGGAGGCTTTAAATCACTGACTACCTTCTTGAGTTGTTTCGTAAATGAATATTATTAATTGATTGTGTTTAAATCCAGAATTTAGCTCACTTTTCGTTGTTAGAATAAAAATTAAATGAGTTTGTTATTTCGTATTTTTCAGCGATGTTATCCTTCGTCGTCGCAATCGTCTTTGGCGTACAATGCAACGACCGCTACTGGATGCCGAGGCCTGATCAGAACTTTTTATCCTGGGGCTTTGGCTTCCTCATCATCTCTGCGATCTTTGCGCTTGTGTCGGGAATCGCGCTGTTCTGGGAGGGTCAGCGTACATACGACGCCTTGCTCTACAAGGAGGACGAGTACACCAAGGCGGCGCTTGAGATGTCCACCTACCCCGTCGAACAAGCCTCCTACCCCCCCGTCTATGAGCCCGAGTATGGGCCCGCCTATGCTGCCGAGCCCAACTATGGTCAGGGAGGCTTCGGACCGAGCTATGGTCCCAACTACGGCCCCCCCAGCAACGGGCCGAGTTTTGGACCGAGCAGCGGGAGCCATCCGAGCTACGAGAAGGATGCGGCAGCGTTCGAGAAGGAACAAATGTTGGAACAGGAACAGGCGGGGGGAGCACATGCAGAGGCGGGGCAGCCAAGAAACAAGAATGGGAAGGATGCCGGAGCGGCACAGGCTTTCCGTAGTTTCGATAAGCGACCAGATTCCGATATAGAAGAGGATCAGCATAGCGGATATCCTAGGTATTCGTCTGCTTCGAATGCTTAAGTGCAAACTCAAGATTATTGAACTGACGTGTTGCATGCAGAGTTGAATTATATGGTAGTAATCCGACAATTTTTTTTCTGAATTTGTTGACGTATGTTGTATGGTGCCGTTTGGTGAATCTTTATACGTAAGCTGAATTGTATTTAAAACTATTGCGTCAATATAAAATTGGCAATTGACAAGTGACAAACTTTTCAAAAATAGCGTAATCAGAGTAGCAGATTTTCAATTGACTGTAAAAGTTAATTTAGTGTATTGAGCTTTGATCGTATGAGTGCAATGTTTTCCAAGCGCTGTTAAGTTGATAAGGATGAGTATTATGGCATGATATTTTTTTTTTATTGGCATGGTATTTTTAAGCCAAATTTTGGACAAAGTTATGCAGTTTGAACATTTATTAACACGATGGACTGTCAGTAGTTGCGTGTCAAGAATCTACACGGGGCGATAGCCTCAATCACTGAGTAAGCTGCTATCAGCTATTCACTTCAAATTTTATTGACTCCAAGCTCCCACTACTCGTAAATATCGTAAAGATTTTTTATTCAACCACATACGCCCATGTCCTGACCGAGTTTGAAGTAAACTTACTCTGCAGTCGTGCTGACCCCCCCCCCCCCAGCGAGATAAATTTTCAAGATCATTTGATCTTCTAGAAGTGCAGGCTCCATCCTGCTCACTAATTACATTTCCTTTTTTGCAGAATCAAATTAGCACCGCTAACTAATTTTTTTCTCCAAATGCTTAGCAGCTGTAATCTAAGCATTACTTAGCTAAGCTAAGTATTAAGAGATGAATATTATTATGAGTTTTTGATGCTGTAGTTACCAGTCATTTTTCTCCTGCATTCTTCTATAGAATTCCAAAAGAAGCGTCCTGGTGACACTTGCATGTTCTTCATTTACTCTCGCGTTACGGTTCAGCGTGTGAAAAATGTTACGCATTACTTGAAAGTTCTTGTAGAGCGTCAATAACTTGATCCTGTGATCAAGTATATCTAAGAACAATTATACAGTGGGGCTGATCGACTGTAATGTAAACGCAAAGAAAGCATGAATTACATATTGTTTCATGCACTGCTTATCTATCGTAATCGATAATGAGTTGTTGCTCTTTTATTGTCCTAATGGTTCACAAGTTTCTTACTAAAATGCTAGTTTTGCTTGGCCTGTCAACTAATTTTTCTGTCCACTAGGTTTGGCTCATAGATTGGGTTCATAAGGTTGGGTTCATAAATCCCAAGTCAATAAAATTGCTTTATGGCTAAAATATATTTATGCAGCATTGTCCATTAATAAATTAATTAAATTAATTAAGCCTATCACATGTCATGAACCTTGGGTCATCAACTTTTCATTCAGTCCATATTTAATATTTAAATTTTAGTTTACTATAGTCTGCCACATGCAGACAATTCTAATTATAAATTTTTGTTATAATAAACTAATAACAATTAGTCATAAAGGGGTGATGCGAAAACTTTCTGGACTTAGGCCAAACTATTTAAAGCATTTTTAAGACTAAGAGCTGACAATCTTTCACCATTGCTGGTCGTAGTGATACAAACTTTCACCATGCCAGGAAGGTTTGCATAGCAAATATCTGACCACCGGTGATGTAATTTTTTCTTACAGGGAGCAATGGTCAATCTTGGCCCTGTCTGGAGAAACTGCTATTAATGTTAAAGATTTTGATTCGGGAGTTTGTTCGAATTTTTTGGTTCGCCGTTTTCACACCACTGCTTTAGAGCATAATGATATAAAACAATAACTACATGTAATCAATAGGAGATCATAAAAAAAATCAATGTACGTATTTCTATTCCAGCAACACAATATATAACAATATTATTTGCACTGCAGAAGTTCGGATATGGATAAAAACAGGGAATTAGACTTGTGCCTAGACATCGCAAAAATAGCTCAAAACCAGCATACATGTAGGCCTACCTAAGACGACATGACAGAATTCCATTGTCTGTTATACTGCACACGTATGCTTGCAGCAGCAGCAGCAATCATTATTACATCGTGACATTAACTCGCTGTTTGTAGTTCCTTTTATGCATGCATGAAATCACACTTCCATGCAACGTTTGGTTAGGCTCTAGTTCATGCTTTTGCATTTTTTGCATGCAGATTTGCATGCATGGAAAATTTATAACTACACTACAAGCGCCGAAGTGACGTCACAGTTCCTTTGACTGCTGCGCCGCAATGGTGGGCTACAGTCATTTGCATTGTTAGCTCGCTGTTTGTATTTTAGTTACAAACTTTCATGCATGCAAGTCTGCATGCAAAAAATGCATCGTGAAACGATACAAATTTTTCATGCATGCAAATGTGCATGCAAAAAATGCATCGTGAAACGATACAAATTTTTCATGCATGCAAATGTGCATGCAAAAAATGCATCGTGAAACGATACAAATTTTTCATGCATGCAAATCTGCATGCACAAAATGCATCGTGAAACGGGATCCTTAGTCGGTTGGATTGTCTCGCTTTCGCGCGCGGCGTAGCGTGGCCGTGAAGTCCTCCCTACGCAGTACGTTGTCCAGCCAGGCCCCATTGAGCAGCAGCTGCGCGGCGAGCCGCCCCAGCTCGTCGCAACTCTTGGCCGCGTAGCCGTTGTCTCCGACCGCGACCCCCAGCGATGACGTCACGAGATCGACGTAGGGCCTGCCGTGGGGAGTGCCTACCGTGGCACACGTCGACGCGTGCAGCGAGACTGGCGCGATGTCTGCAGAGACAATAATAATAATAATAATGGGTTTAGAGTCCGTTTCGGCGTGACGTGATCGGGGTGACGTCATCGGGGACCTAAAGAATATACCGCCGTCGGGGCCATAGACAGGAGGCGGGTGACTGGGGCTTGAAACCCCAAAAGAAATCTGCCTTCGGCAGCTTTTTTTCCAAAATTTCGCTCAAAAATTTCTTTATGTGCCGATCTTTACCAATAACTAACCTGGGAATGTAAAGCGCAAATCTTTCTCCAGTTCGGCGAACTTGTCCTGAGGGAATGGATCGGTGTACCACCTGGTGATGTCCTCCGCCGACATAAGCATGTCAAGACTGTTCAGATGGCCGAGTTTCAGGTAAGTCTTACCTAAATCCGCACAAAGTGCATACATATGACGTCACAAAGTGCATGCGCATGACGTCACAAATGTAATATGAGAGCAGCGTTTACTGCGTCACACTGCGAGTCCAGAGACCTGGGTTTGAGTCCCTGCGCCGGAAACTATGAAACCATGCAAGATCATTTATCAAGAGTGCCAACACACAAGTGTCACTAGCTGGTAATCATCGTCCAGGATAATTCATTATTCTGGTTGGCGACAAAAAACGGCCGTAAAAACCCAGCTTCAATATAAACGTCTAACCTGTGTTAACATGGACACGGCGTTGCAGGCTCGCCTGTATCGCATTAAAATGGACGTATTTTATTTTAATTTCAAATTAAACATCTTACCATCAGGATAGGTGACAGGTGGCAGGATGTAGCAGTCATATAGATAGGGTTGTGGATCATTCTGGGAAACATTCTGTAAATCTTTGTCGCCGCCAGAAGTCAGCACAACTGATGGCATATTTCTGGCAAAAAACAATTATTAAATATAGATGCAATTATCATTATATTATTTCTGTTGCTAACCATCTAACAAGATGATAAGATTAGAAGGAAATATAATTAAGTTTACTCATCTGATTCCAGACTTGCTATAAGTGACCGTGGCTTGCAAACACTAGGCTATAGCTTACAACTGTCAATTTTCCGTCACTAGCAATAAGTTGCTACTTCGTTTACATTTTTAGTTCATTACATTCATTTACAATAATTTACAATCATAAATAAATCGATTCAGTAATCATTTTGTGACCGAACCGTTCAAGCACATTCCATCACAGTAAGCAGCCTATGGAAAATTAAGTGCAAATATTGAAGTAACCTGTTCTGTAGATAGAACAACGCTACTTCAAGCTAGCTTCATTTATAAGCCTACATTCACAATAGCAAGTCTACTTAATTTATCTAAGGTAAGCCCCACTAAAACCGACATAATTTTTTTTCAATTATTAAGGTTTAGTTGCTAAAATATACCTACAATAATAGACCAACATGTAACAAATTAATCACTTAAAATATACATTCGTTGTAACTTAAGAACACAGTAATTGATGCTGTTATAGCTTGTTAGATAGCGTGCTGTAATAATCTCACTTGAGTTTAGCGAGGTCGTGTGGAAGCAGCTCGGCATAGATGACCGAGTCCTTGACAGGCTGCATGTCAAGATGAACCCCCGTTGGCAATAATTGTCGGAACCCTTCCGTAAACGCGTTAGTAGCGAGCAGAACTTTCTTTGCGTGAACGACTCTACCGCCATCTGTCGCCACCCTCATCACTGCAGACGGGCAGCCTTCAGCCTCAGGCACTGACTCTACGGAGCAGACAATATCGCGTATGACGTCACAGCCGTATTTGACGGCGAGACGCTGCTGAGCCGTGACCAGGGTGCGGGGGTTGATGTGACCGGCGTTCACTCGTTCCAAGATGCCGATGTGACGCGGCGCTAGCGCGAGGTAAGGGTACCTTAGGCGGAGCTCGTCCCCTGTCGACAGGACGTTGTTTGAGCATTTGATAGTAGCAGGGAATTTATTTGGTTAGACAGGGGCTCTCTTATGTGACAATTTTCTCAAAAGTGGCATCTTTGTATTAAGCTTATAGCTTATACCACCTTGCGCCTGCCAAATAAACTAAATTGCAAAGTATCTTTAATTCAGACAAACTTGTAGATAGAACAAATACATAAACTAACTGCTTTTTTTCAAAACGCATTAAGATAACGAGAAATCAGCAATGTGCGGCACAAAGTGGGAAAGAAGACAAAGGGCTAGTGACAAATCACGATGGCTGAGGGGTAAATGCCCCCACTTCGTGTTTAAAATGTCCTGCCTGTCAGTTGCTCGAAGTCAACGCCCTGCTTGACAGCGCTCTCCTGCGTCAGCGACACATAGCCGTCGTGCAGCGGGTCTCCGACCGCCAAACAACCAACCTCCTCATAGAACTTCAAACCTACCACCATTTACAACAAATCGCTGTGATTTCTTTTTACCTTTTTGTATCATTTAGATTATCATAATGGACTGTTATAAGCATATGAATGTTTCTGCAGATTGAATGAACTCTTTCATGAATATCGTCGCCCAACTTTTCATCTTTGTTAAAGATGGACAATAAATGAGTTAGTTTCAAAACTATGATAGCCAAATCCTTGTTGTTTTGCATCACTATTTGCCAACACTAACTGTATTATTACTCCGTGACAGAAAATACACAATTGACCGAGCACGGAGTCTATGCAGATCTGACAAAGACGCGTTTGAAAATATTATTTTACATCCGTGCATTTCTCCTGATTTCATGTTCTTTTTCGCAAATTTCCCAATTTACAGCTGCTCAATCGACTTTGACTATTCAGTTATACAACAGAGAAATGCGACTTCAACTGCACACTGAAATATATGCCCCGGATGCAGTGATCAATCTAAACTGATGCCATCACCACTGATGTATTTATTCACTATATTCACTTGCACTACCTTGCGTCAGGCATCATGAAGGGCATTGGGCCGTAAAAATCCAGCTCGTGCAGTCCCCACAAGAGCGCAAACGTCTAAACCTGTGTGAAAACATGGACATTAACAGAATAGATGAAAAAGGGGGTTAGTATTCAACAGCGCTATACCTGATTCCTGTTCGATGTCCCTGTAGCGCGCTATGGATCTGCTCGCCACAATGGCCCAGCTCAGGTCTGTTGCTGTTGCTCGCGTGATGCGCGCCTCGTCGTAGTGCGAGGCAAATATCGTGTGGCCCTCCCGTGTCTGCGGGTTACACAAACACACACCTCCCAATATCGTGTGGCCCTCCCTAGTCTGTGCGAGGGAGGTGTTACACCTCCTTGCTGATATCATCACCACTGACTTATTTATTTATCTTACTTATTTATTTATCACTAGTACTAACTTGCGGCGTCAGGCGTCAGGAAGGGCATCCAGCCATAAAAACTCAGGTCTAGAAAGCTCAGCGTCATGGAAAAAAACTCAGCGTTGTTCATCAGAGGATTTGAGTTCAGAGATAAAAACTTTGTAGATTGCAATGGAGGTCTAAAAGGCAACTAACCAACCTTTTTTCATGTAGCCTGAGTGTATGATTTTACAGCGAGACGCGGTGGTGTAGTGGTTAAGGCGTTGGACTTTGGATCCAGCGGACCTGGGTTCGAGTCCCGGCGCCGGCCAGTATGAAACTATGTGGCGTTACAGGCCCTTCAGCAAGGCTGTTAAGCACACAAGTGTCGCTAGCTGATAATCATCGTCCAGGGTAACTTATTATTCTGGTTGGCTACAGAAAGGGCATCCGGCCATAAAAACCCAGCTCCAATGTAAACGTCTAACCTGTGTTAACATGGACACGGTGTTACAGGCTTGCTTTAACGCATAAGAATGGACGTCAAAAATGATGATTATTATTATTTTTTATTATAATCACGGTGCAAGTCTAGATACTGAGAGTGGCAAATTCTTTTTTTAATCATGATGTACATATCAATTGATTGAATAAAGTTTCGACTGTGATACCTATAAGATTATCAGTCATTGGCAGTCAACAAAAATGTTTCCTACTGTTGGCTGGCTTCCTATAAACGTTGAGATAAGAAGGATAATGTATGTATGCGTGTATAAATCAAATAAGAGTAGGCTACACAAGCGCAGCTACCTTGGGCTCCTCTGGCCCGATGAGGCAGACGGTCGGGGCCCTCCCTTCGCCCCGGAGCGCCTTGGCGGCGTACTTAGCGGCGCTCGAGCCCACCATCCCAGCCCCCACCACGCAGACCTCGTAGCACGCCCCCTGCTCACAGCCGGCCATGGCTGGCTACAACCCAGCCGCGTCTCGTGTGCAGCTGAAGCAGAATAACGCCAAGGAGATAACTTATTTTAGTTTATTATTGAGCTGCGGCGAAGTGAAATAAGCAGCAACGGGAAGGAACACGGAGCATTTAGTGGACTGGTAGATTTGGAATGGAAAATTGGGAATAGCAGCGAAAACAATGTCACACAATTTTTACATTATATCATCACGTTGGCTTATTGAGGAAATTAGCTTAGGCTATTGTGCATGGAGTACAGTAGAAAAATTGCTTATAATCCTAGGCTACAGCTTTAAGCTTACTCCGTGGGCAAAATATAAAATATAATTTATGCTAAGTGAGGATCGAGTGTAGGCCTACAACTATATAATTCATATGCCCTACCTCGTAATGCACGTAAGTTGCTAGTAATAGTCTCCCATCATTCTGCAGCCTCAACTTTTTACCCAAGCTCTTGTGATTAATACTACCTTTGCTGGCTACAGTGGCCTAGGCCTTAACAATGAGAATAAATTATATTTGAGAGATCATGGAAATAGTCCAGACATAAATATATAGCCAAAATGATGCGGATATTTGTATGAGTAAGGCTGAAAAGGGACATGCTTTTCTTACGAAATGTCCAACAGGCCTACTGATCGTTTAATTCATTGATTGCGCACGCTTATGTAGTCAATTAATGTAAGAAACTTAGGCCTATACAGGCCCACAAACAGGCTATCCTGGTCGTAAGTCTCATCTGTCACTTAATTATTCTACAAGAGCGAGTCAACTTGATTGAGTCTTACACCTTAGACCTATCTCCAATGAACAATTCAATCAATTAGGCCTACATGTTGTTATCTGCATGCCTGCGCCAAGACTTCTCTGCCACTGTGACAGCTGCTGCTCTAGACCTCGATTTACGCGTAGATTCAATCCGCCTAATTGATTGCGCTGGCCTGCATAATGTAAAGGCGCAGCCCTACTCGATATCGATTGATCAATGTTCAACTTTCAATATGCTACGTGGATTAGACCATTCACGCGGGTCTACTAGAGCCCAAACTTTACTGGTCTATAGCCTTAACTTTCGTCAACTAGATTCTCTAAAGTGATAGCCTAGGGATTAGCTGATAGCGATATTCTGTGTTAGGTCATTAGCTTAAACACTGATCCTAATTAATGACCGTAGGCTACATGTAGGCTTATGCATACATGTACTTTGCGCCTGGAAGACCTGGGTTGATAACAATTTAAGTCGGCGTTTCGAAAGCCAAGTAGGCCTACAAGGCCTAGTGATACAGGCCAGCGATTAGTCCATAGGCCTAGGTCAAAGATAACAAGCAAAAAGTTCCATTATTTTGTAAACAATGCAGCGTATAGATGATAGACCCAGCTGCTTAACTCTGGTTCCGCTTATCTATATAATTATAGGGCTCAAGTTCTTCTAGAATAGCATAGTCTGGTGGCTTATTTTTAAAGCTGAGTAGTGGAGTTCGCTTGTTTTAACAGGAGCAGACATAACGCTACGCACGTTTTATCAGGGCTAGACTTAATCCTGCATGTACTTTAGCCTCTAGATTCTAAGTCAAAGAATCGCATAGACTGCTGCGTTTGACATGATAATTATCCATTGACGATTGAACTAAGCATAGGCCTAACCCCTGTATCCTACATCGTGTATAACTTAAAATTATTACCCACTCTTCCTGGTGCTACAGCTCACTCGGTTTCAACAATCTGATCTTCTTTGAGATGCAAAAACAACACCAGAGTCCACCAGCGTCCACAAAATCCAGATTACATTAATAATCTAGGTCACGTTTTATATAACTTATACTAGCGGTAGAACATTGCATTTCGCATAGCACTGATAACAAAAACAAAATTATTCATACTTTCTGTATTCAATATTTTGAGTGTAACTCAATTTTTTTGAATAAACGACTGTAGCACCACATGCAACATTCTGGTACTAAAACACTAAAACAAAAGATAGTGACCAATAGCCTAGTGACATGAAAAGCAACAAAAACATTAATCTAGAAGAAATCCATGCCAAATATGACAATGCAATCAATTTTTGTAACAAAAGTAGTTTTCATACTATTAAACCAAGTAAAGGAATCATATAGCACAGTTTGATTTTAATAACTAACTAAAGAGTGAAATCAAGACCAAAAAAGAAAAGATCTCTCAGATGTTTAGAACCACAAGGAGCCTGACAGTGCAGATGGAAAATTCTATTTAAATGCTTTGCAACAAAATAACTTTCAGAGCATGATCCAGGTTTTATTCGCCTGAATAAGTAAAAGGAACAAAATTTCTGGATGAGTTCGTGCGTGAAACTTAACTGTACTCCATGTATACTTCACTCGCAAGTTGTAATGTACCAAAAATATGTCATGCAAATGGAGATGGAAAACAAATTATTTGCTCGAAACGTAAGTGCGGGAAACAAAAATCACCGAAAACTTATTCGAAAACTTGACGTTAGTCCATGCAAAACTAGAGAAATTGCATCGCAGCATTACCTAATGATTACTCTTATGCAATCCGCTGCCATAATGTAGTATCAAATTATGTTTTTTCCATTCCATCTGCATGATATACAGTGTTGCTCAAAAGTTTGAGCCCACCGGACAAAATCGTAATTAATATCTAATATCTTAATCTAATTTTATCG